>QJOA01001068.1:0-13531 GCA_004155915.1 Monosporascus sp. CRB-9-2
ATTCGCAAACAGGTTAAGATTAAAAACCGGAAATATAACGTGAACGGGAAGCTTAAATATAATACGTATACTTATATAAAAGTTGTAAATACGTTTATCGAAAAAGAATCCGGTTAATTTGAATTAATACAATATGTTATTGTTAAATTATTTGAATTTGTTGTTGCGAGGTGCCAAAAAAAGGCTCGTGAGCTTGTTTGGCTCGCGAGCTTATATAGGACGTTATCGTATTTATTCTTTAATATATTAATTATCTATTAGTACTTATAAATATTCCGGATAACTTGATCGGCATTTCCGTGGCCTTTAAAAAAGTCGTTATCGTTAACGTCTGGAACGAAATAAAAGGTATATAAGCCCTTATTACCCTTTTCGCCCTTTTGGGTCAAAGTTAGCTTTAATTTGCACATTAATTTAAAGGTTTCGTTTAAGGCTTTCAAGGTATATAGCTTAAGGATTATCTTTTTCGGATATCCCCTTTTACGCTTAACTTGCTTAATTTCCTGGTCCGTATTATTTTCCGAAATAACGTTAACGTTCCATATATGCGAGCGAGACACACGAACGAGCGAGACACTTTTTTAGCCATTCCAATTACCTATCTTTAATCGTTTATTTTTTAATACTAACGTTATGAAACGCCTTACAAAAAAAGCGAGAATAAACCTAGCTATTTAGGCTAAAACAAAAGACCCGAAACTTAATTACAAAAAGCTTAATTCTATTTATAAAGTTTCGTATTTTACCTTAATATATCGTTTTAACGGTAAAAACGCCCGAATTAATATTGCCCCCAATTTGCGGAAATTAACGCCGACCGAAAAAAAATTCATTATTAACCGAATCCTCGACCTAAATACGTAAACGTTTCCTATCCGGCTTTAGCACGTTAAAAATATGGCGAATTTATTACTTACCTAACGCGTTATAAAATATATCAGGGTTAATTAGGCGTCGAGCTTTATTAAACGGCAAAAAAAACTTTAAACGCGTTTAAATTAAAAAATCGATTATTAACGGGTTTTATCCGAAAATCCGGAAACATTTCGTAAATAATTTAAGCTTATTCGGGTTATTATCGCAAAATACGGTATTATAAAAAAGGATATTTATAACTTTAACGAAATTAAATTCTTAATAAGGTTTTTTATAATAACGGATATAATACTTATTAATACCAAAAAATATAAAAAACTTAAATAAACGTAATAAAAAAATAAAAAATAAATTATAATTATCCAAATTATTAATTCCTAAAGTTAAGTTATACCGTTATTTATTATTATAGCGGGGAAAAATTATCTTAAATCTTGGTATCGCAATAACTTATTACCAATAACCGATTAAAAGATCGCATTAAATAATAATGGCTAGATAATAAATAAATTAAATCTTAAATAAAATCCAGCATTTTAATAAGCATATTCGGACGCGTACGAAAAGTTCAAAACGTTCCTTTATTCTCGACGGCCACGAAAATTACCATTCGATCAAATTCGAAAAGTAGTGCGCTAATAATAACATTATTACGCTTTATATACCCGCGCATTTTTTGCATCGGTTTTAACCTTTTAATATATCTTATTTTTTTATTTTAAAACGTACTTATTTACGGTATATCGAAAACTTAATACGACGCCATTATACTTACATTACCAAAAAAAATTTCCTTACCGGCTTCTACGACGCGTTCCAAGTTACTATAACGTCCGACAATATCAAATCTGGATTTATAAAAGCTGGTTTTATTCCATTTAATCCCAATAACGTTCTTTCCGAATTAAAAATTCCTTTACTTATACCTACGCCAACCGTTTCCCTGTTAACCTTTACCGGTTTTATTCGTTCTCTGCTTACGAAAACTTTTAAAAATATTAAGAAAGTAACAAAATAAAAACGTTATTTGCAAAAAAAAAAAAAAAAACTAATAAAATAACTTATTAAAACAAAAAAATGGTTAAATCGGTTAACTTTTTAACCAAGAGTAACTTATTACTTTTATACGAAAATGTTTTTTTTCGGGAAAAAGTTACTTAATTACGCAAAACGAATTATATTTTAAACAAACGTCGCAGGATTAAAAATAAACGTTTTTTTTTAAAAAAAAGGAATATTTATTATACAAAAAAGATAAACTTTTCTGGCCGAAAAAAAAGGGGGTGGTAAAAAAATGTAGCTAATAACGGCTGGAGGTAATCGTCGTAAAAAGGTTAAAACTAAAAAACGGAAGTGTAACGTTTGCGGCAAGCCCGGATATAATGCGCGTATTTGTAAAGAAGCTATAGATACGTCTGGCGAAGAAAAATCCGATTAATTTGAATTAATGCGATATGTTGTTGTTGAGTTATTTAAATTTATTGTTGTGAGGTGCCAAACAGTGTTTCGCTTGCTCGTATGTCTCGCTCGCATGTAGGGGACGTTATCGTTTTTATTTTCTACTTTAATACTTTTTTGCCTTTAACGGTATTTCAGACGTTTTTATACCGGCTGCAGAAGTAATCGAATAATATCTTTAAAGTTGGGCAGCTTTTTTAGTTCCTTTAGGTTTTCGTAAATTATAATATATAATATTATAAATAACTTACCGCCTTTTAGTAACCATACCTTATAATTATATATCTTTTAATAACCTTATAGCATATCATTTATTTTACGGATTATTAACTGTTTTGATTTAATTTTATAATTTTTATTAATTAAAATTATGTACTTATTATTAAAAATTCGAAAATAATTATTATCGAGTTTATATAATTTTATTAAATTCGAATACGTTCTTAAAGCATTTGATTAATATTATATTTTCATTATAAACTATCTAATTTTGTTAATTATATACGTTATAACTTTTATTATTAAGTTTTAAAAATATGTCGGGATTTTTATTTAGGTTAAAATCGTACGAATTTTATTTTATAAAGATTATATTCTTTTTTCCGCAATTCCGTTCTATTATTAATTATAAAAACTGGAGATTACCGGTTTAATATTTTTAACTGCGCAAAACTTTTTAATTATACTTATACCGAATGTCCTGCCGCCGTTCAGACATAAAATCTATATTTCTTTATTTTTAATTACCTGCAAACGCTTAATTATCCGTATAATATAAACGTATAAACTTTGCTATATTTTATCTTTAATCTTAAATAAATAATACTTTTTATAACGCGATAGATCATTGATAATAAAACCGAAATAATTATTATTCTTAATATTTATAAGTTTAATTAAGTTTATATTATACCAAATAACTTTTTTTACGTATTACCCCCATTATTAAGAATTTATAAATAAGATTTTCCGTATCTTTTTTTCGTTATACGTTATATAAGGTAACGTTTTTATTTTGTTAAGGTTTAGGTTTATCCCCGTAAACCTTTTAATAATCCAAATTAAACGTTTTATATTAAAATAACGAAAATAACGGTACCAAAAGATAATTTTTTCATCATTTCGTCCGTTCTACGAACTTTCTTATCCTTAAAAACGTTAACGAGTACTATTTTTAGGTTACCGTCGTCATCTTTATTAAATATTTTTCTTAGTACGTATCCCTATTAATAATTCTTATCGTTCGTTAACTCCGGAATCTTAATAATAAGTTTTGGTTTCCTATAAACCCATAAAAAAAAACCTTTCCGAAATACGTTAATTATTATTAACTAGAACCCGTTAAAGTTTATTAAAAGAATTTATTTTTAGGTAAACTCTTTTTTAATATATCTTTCCACAAAATTACTTTAAAAAGAAATCGTTAATATATAATATATACTTTATTATAATTTCGTTATTTTTTTCCGGGATTTCCTTAAAAGTTGCTTTATTATCTTAACGGTAATAACGATAATAAAAATTTTATTTGTCATAATATGGGTTCCTTTATTTTTAATATTTAAACCCGATTTTTTTTCGAAGTTCTTAATATTATTCGTAATATTAACGTTCGTTTTTAAATTCCAAAATAACTTATTTTTATTATCCTTTATGGATAAATAAATATATAACAATATGGTATTGCTTATAATAATTGCTCTAAGGCTTTTAATCGGTATAACTTTAAGGTATTTAATTATTATAGCTACCTTTTAAAGTATTTCGTTAAAGTTATTTATAACAATCGTTTTAAACCTTTCGCCTATTAAAACTTTAAAATAATTCATTATTATAATTATTGCTTTAATTACCTCAGCTAGCTCAGGCCTCGCTGGCTCTTTCTCAAAATCATTCAAGTACCGCTCCATAACGTTAATAATTAACTAATCAAATCTCAAATCCCCGTAACGAGCCAGCAAGGCCTAAATATTAATTTCAAAAAATAGGCTTCGTTTTTTACATTTACTTCTTTAAAAAAGCGAAAATCCGTAATAACTTAATAACCTAACGTTGCCTATAGTTATACTTATATTTATACGATTTCTTACGTTATAGCTTATTATTAATACCATTCTGATCCTAATCAAAAAATTTTTGCTACTTTTAAACTGTAAAGAATTTATTAATTAAAGCCCGAACACGTTATCCCCTCTTTTAAATACCATAAATCCGAATTTTCTTAATTCTACCGCGAAACTTTAAAAAAACAGAATACACGCATACGTACGATAATATTTTAACAAAACCGATAAGCTGATATAAAATTCGAAAACTTTATTCGTAACTAAATTTTTTGCGACAATTTTAATCGATCATACGGTTCAACCATTCGAATTCGTTATTTAATCAAAATATTACAAAAAGAATAAATACGGAATAACAAATTCAGCCCGGAAATTTTTCCATTCCGACCATAAATATGCCTTATTAATAACAACCAGGCCATATTGTCGTTCGAAAACAGATTTATTTATAACAACTCAAAACTAACCGTTCGATACCTATTTAGGACCGAAAATAATATGGTTATATTATCCAGAAATTATACGTTCGAATATCTTTAAATTAAACTTTTTCGTATCCGTAAATATTAAAATAGAAATAAAATATCATGTTATTAATATAAAAATCCGTTACTTTTCGGTTAATTTTATTAATAATACGATTTAAATAATAATTAAGTTAATTATTAAAAAAAGGCTTAAATAATTAAAAACCTTTTAAGGCTTATTTTAATAACAAAAAAAAAATTTTAAGTTTTCCGAAAACCAAATCATGCACCGTATCGACCTATTCTTTCTATAGAATACGGCCCTGCCTACCAAGCATAATACTTAATATAAAACGAACAAACCGACGGCGTAGAATTTTTATAAAGTTATCGGCTATATATTTAACGTTAACGTATAAGTTAATAACGTTTATATCGGTAAGGAACCGATAAAGTTATCGGATAAAAATAAACGTTTCGCTTTTAAAAAAATAGGATTTTAAAAAATTAATATATCCACCTTAAACCGTTCAATATATTTTACGTATTTAATTAATCAGGAAAATAATATATCTTGGAACTTATTATAAATAATCTTAAGTTTTATATAATATATTTTAATTCGTAAAGTTATATTATTATTATATTAACGGAAAAGGGGTAAATGGTTATAATATGCCGATAAGTAATTTTTTAGCCATTTAATTTAGTTAATAATAACAATTCCGTTTTAATTAAAATTATGTATATAATATATAAAACGATAAAATTTTTAATTCTAGATTAAATTTTCGTAATTATAAAATAAGTAACGTTAAATTAAAAGTATATTTTAAAATTTTATTTTAATAATTTCTAATAATTTATATAAGCTTACCGATAAGCAGGTAAAAATTTTACATTAAAATATTAGGCCTTATTTTTAAGTTTTTGTTATTTTTGTAAAGAATTTTCTTAATAAGATTCAGTCGATATATTTAACCCTTACAGGTACTTTTAAAGCCTTCGGCTCTAGCCACGGCCACGCCGCAGGCGCAGCCCCAACCTCAAAAATGGGGCCTGATTTTAGTAATGCAATGCTTTAAGGCATTTAAGTACTTTAATTTTAATAATATTAATTATTATAGCTAATTTTTAAATCATTTTATCGTACCATTATATAAAATCCTGAAGCTATTATTTATCAAGATAAGCGTTAAATATTCCTCATTAAAACGGTACAAATCGTCTAGACCTTTAGGAATAAATTACTCTTTATTCGATTTATCGTTACGGGTATTACCGCGGGTATTACGAAAGTTGTTGTTTTAATTAATGTTATTACCCTAACTTTTATCTCTATTTTGGCCTTACTTCCTTTTTTTTACTTTTTTTAAAAAATAAAAAAAAAGGTTAAAGCAATCCTTTGCTAAATATCCGTACTTGCTATAATTAAAACTAAATAACTCTCCATTTTTATTCTATATAGGCTTATTATCGCGAAAATTATTATTACCTTCTTTATCTTTTTATATATCATAAAATCGTCCGTTATTCTTCTTTTTATTGGTACGGTTATAAATTTTGCTGTTAAAATCGTCGATTAGTTACTAAAAGGAATAATCCGTTTATTTAAGTACTAATTATATCCTTTTGCACTAACTACCAACGCGGTCCTTTATAACAGTAAGAAATATCGTAATATACTCTTCGGTTCTAAGCTTTACACCATAGCTTTTCGTTTTCGAAATAACTTTTAAAACTTAGTAATAAATTATATAAAGTTTTTTCCATTATATATAATCTTATTAAACTTTTTCCAAAAAAACCTTTACCGGGCCTTACCTATCGCTATATAAGTTTTCTATGAAGTTCTTAATATCTTTATTTCCTTTTGAATACTTGTAATTAATTTAAAAGGCGCTTTTTTATAAATTTTAGTAATAACCTTTACTAAACGTAACTAATTAATTTACTTTAGTTTTATACCGTCCTTATAGCTAATTTTTCCAATACAAAATTAAAAGCGTTATTTTATAGCTCCCAATTAACCTAACTTAATAAATAATTTTCCTTATTTAAAAAGAAATCGAAACGCTTTTAACGAAACTTCGAATCGTTACTGGACTTTTTGGAATCCTTTTTCCGTTCCTTTAAATGGACACCTAACTCGTTGGAGCTATTTAAGTTACTGGAGGCCGAAAAGCTGCTACTAGGGAAGCTGTAACGGTTTTTCTTTTTTTTCGAAGAACTTTCAAAAAAGTTCGAAAAAAAGGATAAGGAACTATCTAAATTATCAAGGTCTCCGCATGCCACTCCCTTTCTTTTAGACGATAACTTTACCTTCTTACTTTTTTCTTTTTTCGGAAGGTCGGGGTTTTTAATAAACTACCTTTTAGGTTTCGTATCGTCTTTTTTTAAAGGGTTAATTTTTTCCATGTCGTTTTCCAATACGATAAGTACTTCTTTAAAGCTACTTACCTTAATTTCAAACGGAACGCTTTACGACGTTTTCGGTTACATATTCGTATTACGTAAGCTTTTAAAACTCCGCGTTCTAGGTTAAAACGTATTTAATAATTACATTATTATGCAAGGTCGAATGGGTTCAAGCCTTGTTTTCCAGGCTGAGCCAAATATACAGAAAATTATTATACGATGTAATTTGCACGATAGATACTAAACCCAGTATCTTCGAATACGATAACTGATCAATGGTTTCACGGTTAGGATAGATTGATACCTCGGTCCCATAGAGCCTCACTCTGAAGCCGACTGCTGGGCCCCCGTAAGCATGGGTTTAGTGAAGCCTAGGAATTGAGGTAGCAATCTATCATTTTATCCAATTTTGTCTACACGGTCACGTCTCCTCTAGGGAGAAATTACATTATTATATTATTTATTTATTCTATCGTATCGTTATATTTTTCGTTTTAAAACTTTAATTCCTTAATATTTTTTTTAATTTATTGGTAAAAAAATTTTTCCGCGCCTTAATATTACGTTTAATAATATTTATGTTGGTACTTAAGGACGTATAAAGCTTATTTAAGTCGGCTTCGGATTATTATTTTTGGATAAGGGTTTTAACGGTTACTAAAATAATAAACCGTTTTTTACAAAAAATGCTTCGTATTTTTATTTTTCCTTACTAAAAAATTCTTCGTTTAAAAAGTTTTTTAATCGGAAGAAAAAAAAAAGAAAAAGGATTTTTGTTCGTATGCTTATTTGTTATCGTTAATTATTATTTAAAAATTTTTTAAATCGTTAAATAAGCAGTGTTCTTAAAAATTTTCTACTTTTTTTTATTAATTTAACTTTTAAACAATAATTAACCATTTCGTATAACGTATTACGGTTACTAATTAACCAAAAAATGTTACTATATTAACAGCTATAATAATCGAATGCACAAATCTGGCGTAATTGCTTTATATTAATTCTTTAAATTCTAAGAAAGGACTAATCTAGTCCGTAAGCTATCGCCCTTACATATACGATTAGGTAATAAAGGATCATTAATGGACAAAGGCTGTCCCAGGCAGCATTCTGCTGCCTACCCTGAACAAAGCCCACCAGCCGGTAGCACCTAAAAGCACCAATTGCCGACATATAGTAATTATTAATATCGAAAAACGGAAAAAGTTTAAATAAAGGTAATAAGAAAATAAAAAATAAAAAATAATTATTTAAGTTATGTTATTATTTATTATTATAGTAAAAAAGAATTTTGGGTTTAGTACCGTAATAATTTATTATTAATAATTAATATAAAAATTATATTAAATAATAAGAATTATATAAAAAATAAATTGGTTTCAAAATAAGCTTAATATTTTAACAAATATATTCGGATACGTACGAAAAGTTCGAAAGGTTTTTTTATTTTTCACGGTTTCGAAAGTTATTATTAGATAAAATTCGAAAAATATTACATTAATAATAATATTATTATATTTCATATATCCGCGTATTCTCCGTATCAGTTCTAACTTTTTAATATAAAAATTTTTTTACAACGCGTTTATTTGCGGTATATCGAAAATTTAATACGATATTATTATATTTATATTGCTAAAAAAGATTTTTCGCCGGCTTTTACGACATGTTTTAAGCTGCCATAATATCCGATAATATTAAGTCTAAATTCGTAAAAGTTGGTTTTATTTTGTTCGATTCTAATAACGTTTTTTTTAAATTAGAAAAATTTCTAGTTATATTTACGCCGACCGTTTTCCCGTTATTCTTTGCCGGTTTTATTTTACTTTTTACGAAAATCCTTTAAAATATCCGTAAAGTAATAAAATAAAAATAATATTTATAAAAAAAAGATTTCTCTCTAAAGGAGACGTGACCGTGTAGATAAAATTGGATAAAATGATAGATTATTACCTTAATTCCTAGGTTTCACTAAACCCATTTTTTTGGTAAACTACCTTGTTCCGTTCTTATTTACGTCGATTCTTGTCTAGGTTTTGGGCGGATTTTGCAATCCGGAACAGCCCGGCAAATTATCGTTTGTAGTTTTTTAACTTATATCGTTCCAAAATTTAAATTTCGAATTTTTTAAGCTTATTATTATTTTTCTTTTTTGGTTTTGCTAATAATTCCGTTATAGTTGTTATACTTTCCGGCATACGTATTTGCAAAAATCGATTATTATTATTTTTATAAATTAAATTCTATCCGAAAATTAAAAACCGAAATCGATTAAATTTTTTTAAAAAAAATTTGGATTAATAATAATGTCGATAATTTTAATCCATCCGGTAATCTTTTGGTAATTTGGTACCGTTAATAAAACAGTTTTAATGGTAATCTTACGGTTATGGATTACCGGTATTGCATATCCGGATTTGCATGGTATGTTATTTTAGGTAATTCGAAAAATTGTAGGAACGATCGAGCCGTAAAATTGGCGAAGGTTCGGAAAGATGCTAACCTTTTATGCGTAGTTAAGGTTTGCCGTTAAGGTTTGCCGTTAAGGTTTGCCTTTAAGGTTTGCTTTTAAGGTTTATTTTTAAGGTTTATTATGTAAAATTTAATTTTTTTAAAGTTATATTATTTAAACCTGCCGAACCGTAAAATTAACGGGTATAAAGTTTACTAAGGTTAAACCTTATCGGTAATTACGTATTAATCGGATTTAAAGTAATGTTTTATAGAACCGAGGTATTAATTTATTCTAACCGTAAAATTATTAATTAATTATTATGTTCGAAAATATTAGGTATAATATTTATCGTGCAAATTATATCGTATAATAATTTTCTGTATATTTGGTTCAGCCTGGAAAATAAGGCTTGAACCTATTCGACGGTGTATAAAAAAGATTAAAAATCATTAAGGTAGCTTACTAATAAAAAATTATATATTGTTATTATATAAAGTTACTTTTTTCCGGAAAGAAAATATTTAATTATACGAAGCGAATTATATTTTAAGTAAACGTTGCAAAATTAAAAATAAACGTTTTTAAAAAGAAGGAATATTTATTATATAAAAGGGATAAGGTTTTTTAGTTTAAAAAAAAGGGTGGTAAAAAAATCTAACTAATAGTAATTAAAGGAGGTTGCTATAAAAGAATTAAAATTAGAAAATGGAAATGTCACGTTTGCGGCAAGCCCGGGCATAATATGCGTACTTATTAAAAAGATATAAACATATTTAACAAAAAAGAATCCGATTAATTTGAATTAATACGATATGTTATGATTAAGTTATTTGAATTTGTTATTGCGAAATGCTAAAAACCATCCGGTAAGGTAGTGCATCCGGTAAGGTGGTATGGGACATTATATTTAATTTAAAAAAGGTTATAAACTATATTAAATAATTCCAAAAAAAAAAAAAGGTTTTGTACGAATTATTTATAATTACTAGTTCTTTCTTTATATATTATTACTTCGTTATAAAAAAAAGTAATATTAACTTTTAGGTTAATATTTAATAACTTATATAAACCTAGCCATTTATATATCTATAATTTTATAATTTTAAATTTATATACATTTTAATTCTAATTATATATATTAGTTTCGGATTTACCTATAATTCATTAATTATTTATAAACTTCGTTTATATATTATAAATTATTACGTATTTTTCTTAATATTAATAATGTTTTCGGATATTTTTTAATATACAGACTTTATTCTATTTATTATATTTTATATCCTTTATTCTTATTTTTAATCTTAAATAATTAAAAATACCGTTGGTAAACTTATAATATCCCTAAATTCTTTATATATAAATATTATTCTTATAATATCTAATATTATATAATTATACGAACTTTACCCCGTTTATTATATCTTATACTTTTCTTTTTAATTTTTAATCCCAAGTAACTAAAAATATTGTCGGTAAACTCATATTATTCCCATCTTTTTAATATAGAAATATTTTTATAGTACCTAACATTATATAGTTATACGAACTTTATTCCGTTTATTACATTTTATATCCTTTTTCTTAATTTTTAATTCTAATTAGCTAAAATTATTGCAAGTAAATTTATAACAATCCCAGATTTTTCTTTTACTTAAATACTTTTTTTATAATACCTAATATTATATAATTATTATAATAATACCGCCATCGTTTAATAAACCGAAATATAATAACCTTATTCCAACACATTATGGCAAACTGGCATGAAATTAGGACGTATATAAAAATATAAATGCTATTAAATGAGGTTTTAACGCAACGTATATTTACAGCGGCATTACTTTCCATACCTTCTTTTTAATTACCTATATTTTCCCTCCAAACCTTACTTTAGTTAACAAATTATTATTAATTCCCGTTACGTAAATATTCGATAAAATTATAATACCATAAAGCTTTAGTAAAATAAAATTCATTAATATATATATATAAAAACATAATCTATTTACCGTTATATAATTATTAACGTATATTGTATTTGTAATAGTATCGAAATAATATTTAAATAAATATTTAAAGGTTTTATTTATATATATATAATTTATAAAACGTTAATAAAAGACCGTAGTTGTATATTTTAATAATATTTAATTTTAAATTTTATTATTTTAAAACAAAATTATAAAATAATACATAACGTTATTTATTTTTTCAGTTATATTAGAATATAACCGTAGAATTAACGAAATAAAAATTACGGATTATTAAATAATGAATTTTGAAAATCGTAAAATAAATTTTTTATATATTATAAACTTAACTAACGTATATTATTTAAAAAACTCTAGAATTCGAGCCGTTTAATATTTTCGAATATTTATAATCAATAACGGCTTACGTAATATAAACGATATTTAAAATATAATAATCGTATAATCACGATTAAAATTATAAAAGCGTAAAACCTTTTATGGTATATATTATATAAACGTAATTTTTATAATATTAAACCAAAAAAGTTTAAATTTTATACGTAATATTTTTATAATTAAATAAATATATATAAATATTAAATTTATAAGTATCGTAACATATTCGGTACTAATACCGAAGATTTTGACGGTTATTTATTATATTCGGTAAAACGTTTATTTATATAAAATTTTAATATAAAAAAATCCCGAAACTCATCCGGTATTCTAATTACGCCGAAAAAGAAAAGGCGTAATATTAAATAACCGGAACCTTATATTTTTATATGTTAAATATTTTAAAAAGAAAGTTTTAAAAGCTGCAGCCGGAAATATTAATAAGCTTTTATTTAAAGTATTTAACGTTATATAATATATTTACATTCCCGGTAAAATTACGGGCTTAAAAAAACTTATACTTAATAAAATTTCCCGTAAAAGCGTAATAATTTAAATGATAAATTCCGCGAAATAATAATTAGGACCTTAAATTAACCATTTTAAAGAAGTCGTTATTATAAAAATCTTTAATAAAAAATAATATACGAAATAAACTTTAAAAATTAATGGCCAAAATCCGGCTTTAAAGGATAATATTTATAGTTACGAAAAAAAAATTTTTATAACGTAAAAATTTCGGATTTATTATAAAACTGGGATTTTAAACATTTTAAGTTAGTACTTAAAAAAAAGCGGATGCCGGAATAGTTATATATATAGCATAAAAATAACTTTTCCGATATTAACCAAAAATTATTTATATCGTTTATTTACCCGTATAATTAATTTCCCGTACGAATTAATCGATCCGAATTAAGGTATTTTAAGGATTAAAAACAATAAAAATATTTTGAAAATTAATATAACAAATTCGAAAATATGGATTAAAAAAAATAAAATTTAAAAGATTTTAATTCGGCGTTGTAAATAAAGGGTTATAAATTTAAAAAGTTTTGTTAATAATTGCTATAAATTATAATTTATAACGTATAATATTAAGTTTCGTTAATTTTTTTAGCTCATAAGGTTTATTATATATTTATGATAATATATAATTAATCCCAGTTAACCCGAATTAATATTCATATAATATCTAACGAATTAAGATTAATAAAATAATAAATATAATTATATTATTTAGCCGTTTTACGTAATTAAGTTATTTTAATATAAAAAGGTTATTATTTCGGATTTTAAAGTAATATGTTGGCAATTAGTGCTTTCAGGTGCTACCGGCTGGTGGGCTTTGTTCAGGCTAGGCAGCAGAATGCTGCCTGGGACAGCCTTTGTCCATTGATGATCCTTTGTTACCCAATC
>QJOA01001069.1:0-13526 GCA_004155915.1 Monosporascus sp. CRB-9-2
GCACTATATTATACAGGCCCGGAAGATTCCCGGGGCTAGTTGGCCCGCATTTTCAATATTCCCCGACCCTTATCCAAGGAATCCGGGATGTACCATATAAAACAGCCCCGTGAATTTCCCGGGGCCAGTTGGCCCCGCGTTTTCAGTATGTCCGGACCGTTACCCCAGGAATCCGGGATGCACTATATTATACAGGCCCGGGAGATTCCCGGGGCTAGTTGTCCCCACATTTCTGCATTTCCCGACCCTTCCCCCAGGAATCTGGGATGCACTATATTATACACGCCCAGGAAATTCCGCAGCCCGATTAATATAGGCGAACCTGATTTTTTTTTTTGAGGTCCTTAGCTCCAGAGTACTCTATATCTATACAGCTTTAGGGCTGCCAGGCCGCTTTTATCACCGGATGATACACGGCTTTAGCGGGTGCATTATAAAACGGCAGAACGTAATGGTCTTGCATAACATGGGCATCCGGAGATCCTCTCTTTATCACTGGAAATCGCGAGTATTGCCGGATGCAGCACTCGCTTGTTAGGCGCAGCACTTCCTCGGGCATAACACTTCCCTAAAGCACCATCGCTTAAATGCAGTACGCTGTAGATACATTCTGTACACAGTGTTCTTAACGAGAGATTACCAGCTGTTAGCTATAAAGCCGTCTTGCTTATCTTTATAGAGGTGGAACACGTAGGGGTACTGGGAATGAGCTATAACGAACGGACGTCTTATACCCTTAGGCATACGGTAAAGCGACATCAGCTGCTAACTGTATCACTGATGGTGTTATTGCGGCTAAAACTTCCGAGGATATCCACAGAAGTGTCTATGCCCGAACCCCTAGCGTCACAACCGGAAGACGGCCTAGGTATGCGCGGCAGTATGTGTATGGGAGCACTGTTTAAACGCAGCCTTCTTATCAATACGCTGCGAATGTCGTTAGCCCCTTGGCGAACGGTCTCTCTTAACTAGACTTGGCCCTGTCAGGTCGCTGACTACAACAGAGATCTTCATTCAAATAAGAGACTAACGGCGGAAAGGACCAGCGGAATCAATGAATAACCCGCCATCTTGGATACCGGGAAAGCTTGACTCCTCAGTTGACCGCTTATCGGTTCAGGTCTTTCTCGTCTACAGCTCATACGACACGGTCTAACTCGGAGCTCTTCCAAGAGCCTTTGTAGATAACAGGACCAGGCAGCTTCAGCTTTAAGGTAGGCGGCTAATAAGTCACGCCGCTGTCCAGTCAGACCTGCTAACTAATCTAGTCCCAGATATCGCGAATTCCTGGGGTAACGGTCCGGACATACTGAAAACGCGGGGCCAACTGGCCCCGGGAAATTCACGGGGCTGTTTTATATGGTACATCCCGGATTCCATGGATAAGGGTCGGGGAATATTGAAAATGCGGGCCAACTAGCCCCGGAAATCTTCCGGGCCTGTATATTCACACAGTTCCTCTAACAATTGTCGGGCGTGGGCCTTACCCTCTCTAACACAGACCGCCAAACACCGTCAAAGGCCTGGTAGGCAGTTTGACCTTCGTAGGAATTTCGACGCCTGCGCTCTTTACGGCCGAGTGCGGAATCAGGGCACAGTCCGCGTCTACTGTCAGACCCAGCTAAAGACGATCAAACAACCAGGTTTTGGATTGGTTTGATCAGCTACTCAGGGGAAACCGGTTCATACATATCCGGTATCACTTTCTCTCAGCCGCAGCTGTTTTTATGTATATTTAAGGAGGTATCTTTACCTTCAGTTATTCGAGAGAACCTTTTAAAGGTTAACCTGATAATTCATTTTTTCTTCAGCCATATATGCTTCAATATGTAATATCAGGGTCTCATAGTTATAAGCCCGGTCCGCACTTTTTGTTAGCTATGCTTTGATACACTTGTTTTATACGTTATATACGTCGCTTTAAGGCTATTCGGAACCTTACCGTCGTTCCCGCAGTAACTTTATAACCTACTACCGCCCTTTATAAAAAATTCCTAACCGTTACATTCCTGTTACCATTCGCCATTTATCTTTCCTGCATCATAACTAAAACCATAATTTTTTTTCCGTTAATAAATCCTAATACAGTTTCAGGGCGCCTTAAGGCGTTCTTCCTTAAAAAGGGTACCTTTAAAAAGTATAATATTTTCGAATTTTACGTTAGCTTTAAGGCGGGTTTTTTATGAAAATATATTAACCTTAACGTAATCGAATTATTATCGTTATTAAAGAAACTTATTTTCTTTAATTTTAAAGCTTTCGATTTAACCGTTTTTAATAAACTTAATTTAAAATTAAACGTAAATACGAAATTTTAAAAAGTAATAAAGATTTATAATTAAAAATAAAACCTTTTCGTTATTTAAGAAAAGGCGTTTACCGAAATCAGTACGTTTTTAAATTAATCCGTTTATTTTAATTATTATTAGGTATATTAAAAAAAGATTATATTTCGAGATAAACTGTTAATTTTAAAAAGTAAGTTTAAACCTAATAATAACGTTCGGATTTATAAAGTTAACGTTTGATATAAAAAAACGTTAAAAATTAGCAGGATCCAGATGGACGTATAACTTTTTAAATATTAAAAAGCGTATATTAAAACCGAGGAGCTTAAAATTCCAGCTATCGCCGGTTTTTACAATTATTTTAATTTCTTAAAGGTTATTAACGCTTTTTTACCCGATTTCGTTATTACTTAAACCGTTATTATTAAAATAACTATATTTAACGGTAAGGACGTTATTAAGCTGCCGATAATACAGAAATTCGTAAAACATTTCCGAAGTTATATAAGATTACGGAAGGTTTAAGGTATTAACGTTAAATAATTGTTACGAAAAACGTTCGATATTATACTTAACGGAAAAACCCTTAATTAAACGGGGCCTTTTTAAAACGTTCTAAAAAATAATAACCAAAATGGTAACCGAAATAGTTATTAAACCCTGCGGACGTATATTTATAAAGAAAGCCATTTTTTTTAAAAATGCTTATATATATACCTAAAAATTAAAGCTAGCGGATGGATCGAAAACCCCGAAGTTAGAAAGAAAGTAAATAAATATATCGCAAACGGTATTAACGTTTTAAAGGTAGTTATAAAGCGCGTTAAAAAGGAATCGAAACCGTAAATTCCTTAATTAACTTCGGCATTTTTCGTTGAAAAGCTTTTTATATTTACAAGCCTTTAAATTAACAGCGTTATTACCGGATATAATTTTAAAAGGTTTATGTTATTAAATATATATTTAAACTTTTATGTTAATAACCGGAAAAATAACTTTATTAATTTATACCCTTTTATAGTAAACGGAAGGCTTTTAATTAAGGGGAAATACCTAAACATTTTAGGTAAAAAAACGCGAAAAATTACGTTATTACCTTAAACGGAAAATTTAACGCTTTCTTTTTAAAGAATTATTTTTATGTTTTTAAGATGCATATTAGCCTAGCTTCGTATAGGTTATTTTAGCAGGTTAGGATTTATTAGAATTACGAAACCGACGTTATATATTATAAGGAATTATAAACGTTAAGGACGGAAATAATAAAAATTAAATAAATCGAACGTTAATCCGTTATTTATTACGTTAAAATAACCCCGGAAAATAATAATAACGATATCGTCCTTTTAGCAGTTTTTATAGTAACCTAAAAACCTGACGGTTTAATTCCGGAAAACGAAAGTAACTTTAAAGACGAAATTATTTTCGAAAATAAAAATAAAGATTTCGTTACGGAATTATTAATTAAAAAGTTCCTTTTATCGAAATTAAAAAAACTTTACGGAAACAATTTTCGGGATTCTTTAAAACCTTTAAAAGAAAATGTTACGTTATAATATTGAAAACTTACTTATTTAAGCTTTAAGGCCTTAAAAAAGATAATATAAGCAATTACCGGAGCAAAAATTTAGCTACCGTCGAAGATCGACTATTAGGATTATATAATCGCAAAGGTTTAAAAAAAGGTTTTACGTAAACCGTAAATTAAAAAACGTAAGCCTTTCGTTACGATATGCGTTAATTTCTTCGAATTTAATAACGCCTTTAATGAACGTACGAAAACGTTAATTATTACTTATCCCGTTATCGAAATTAAAATTAATTATACCATAAAGCAAAAGAAGTACGCGTTTACTACCTTAATAAACGTAATAACTTTTTTCGAAAAATAGCAATATATTAAAGTTAAAACGATCGTATTAAACAGAAAGATTTTTTTTAAAAAAAGGTTCCGAAAATAATTTTTAAATATAAAGATTTCGTATAAATTTTCGTTACCTTATATCAAAAAGCCCGTAAACGTTTAAAAATATACCGGGGGCGTAATTATTATAAAAGTACGTTATTTAATAATTAATAACAATTTTCTTTTTAACTTATAACCCGAAGTTATTAAAGCAGTTATATATATTATTAACCGTATACTTATTAAAACTTTAGGCTGGAAAATATTTGTTTAGGTTTTAAACAAATAGATAACTAAAAAAAATAAAATATTTATTTCCGAAAAAGGTTTGAAAACGAATATTATAAACGTTATCCTTTTCGGATTAAAGGTTTATGTATTAACGGAAGCGGTTTGTCGGAAAGTAAAACGTTTAAAAAAAATGGATTTTAAGGCGTATATCGGCTATTTAATCGGATACGTAATTAATAACGTATTTCGGATATGGATTTTTTTCGTAATAACGTATTATTACTGTTCGAAACGTTACCTTTAACCAGACGAAAAAATACCGTAATAATTAACCGTAAATATTATCGATCGAAATTGCGAAATTAAACGATTAAATTGATAATATTCTTATTTTAGCTAAAGTAATAATTTTTTTAAGAACTTTAAAGGTTATATTTAATAGTAACCCCTTAAATATAGATATTATTAAGGGGGTGGATGGTACGGTATTATAAGGTTTATTTATTAAAAACGAAAAATTTATATATAATATTATTATAATAATTATAAATTATCCTAATTAAAAAGTTTTATAAAAAGCTGGAGGGGTAAATATTAACGAAAACCGTAATTCGGAAGAAAAATTTTTCGATTCGGTTATTAATAAGAACTTTAAAAACGATTTTAATTATTTTTAAGGTAAAGTAAGTAATTCGGAAAGCGAAAATTTTTTATAAGGTTTACTTATATTAAAAATTATTTTAAATTTCGAAAATTTAGGTTATTAATAATATTACGAATTATTACCGGATAAAGCTTAAAATACGTCGATAAGTTTTTTTTAATTATAATAATGCCGTACCGAATTAGATTTTTTAAATTTTTTAATAATTATTAAATTTAGGATTAAAAGCGGAAAAAGGAGAAAGTTGCTTTCGGTTAATATAAGCTATAAATTAAAATTTATAAAACGTAATAAATATTTAATTGTTTTTAACGTTATTTTTTTAGCTATAATTAAATTAAAACGCTTTTATTGTAATATTTTTTTTTTTTTTGCGCTTAAAAATTGGCAAAAATTATGTAATATAAATATGCCGAAAATTAGAAGGTAATTGTTTAAAAAGAATGGGATTAGATATATCGGGTAAAGTAGTTAATTACCGTTACTTTATTCCAGGAGGTAATTAACGACGTTAACTTTAAAGGTATTTTTCCGTTAATATAGGTATTTATTTACAAATTTAATAAAAATAAGGTATTTTAAAAGTTTAAGGTTAAAATTGTTATCCGTAACGATTTTTAATTTTATAAAAAGTTTAACGTATATATATTTATGTTTATAAAAAGGTTTTTTCGGATATTAATAACTGTTATAATTTAATTTAACCTGGAGTTCCGTTAATTAAACGTTATTAACGTGTTTTTGCATAATAAAATCGATAAATTAATATACGTACGTTTTTTATAGGAATTCGGACGTTCGGGTTTTTGTTTAAAGCTTTTAAGGGCTTTATACGGTTTAAAGCGATCGTTATTTTTATAGTAACGAGATTTATTTATAAAATTAAAAGATTTAAATTTAAAGCCCGTTCCGAATAATTTATGCGTTATAATTGATAGATAATTAATGTTATTTCTTTACGTTAACGATATATTTATAATATATAGAATTCCAAATATAGTACGCGTGGAAAAAGTTTTTGTAAAGTTAATATAATGTTTCTATATTACCGACCTTAAAAAGTTATGATGGTTTTTAAAGATACGTATCCTGCGTAACCGTAAGGTTAAAAAGTTATAATTAATATAGGACGCTTATTAGGAAAAAATATATTTACGTTTCGAACTTTTTAAAGTTAGGAAACGTTACTTTAAGGTTTTTAAATAAAAAGATTTTAAAAAATACGACGGCAAAACGTTTACTATATCGAAAAAGCTATATTTCGAAATGGTAAGTGTGACGGCAGCCGCCACCAGGATCAAACCGTGAGACTGGCAATCGTTATATAGGACTGACAGCTGCCACATAAAAAGTGGGGACATTTGTAGATCTTTACGTACTTCGCGACTTTACTTTTCCTTCTTTTTTTTCTTTAGTTTAGAATTTTCGTTTATAGCGCCAATAAACTAGCTATTATGTTATATTTCGCTGGCCGTAATATTATTTTAAGCTGTTTTCTTTTTTCGCTGGCCTAGCGATTAATAAATAAGGTATTATACCTTTTTTACGTCGATACGTAACGACGAAAAACAACGCGTTTTAGACCAGACCCAAAATCCAGACCAACCAACATTAAAATTAGATGTTTATTAGGAAAGATTACTTATTAGCTAATCGACGTTTAGAACGACTTAGATTAATTAAAGGTAGAATTGAGAATGTAAAAAACGAAATGCCTCCCTAAGACCCAGACCAGAATGCGGAAAACGACGTACCGTAAAACGAGACCGAATCCGTAAAAATAGAGGGTTTATTAGACCAAAACCAAGACCATAATTACCTAGAAACCGACCCCGACAGGCAGCTGATCGACGAGATGGCTAACGACAACCAAAATGTCCAGGGAGAACTCCAAAAACTTCGCGACGAAATTGTTCGTTTTTAGGCCAGATAAAGCCATTTTTTCCTTATTCCTTCCGACGACGCCGACTGCCTTCGCCGAGAAAACATAATTAATAATACTTTTGGTAACACCAGTACGTTTCGCCTTACCAATATAACAACATAACCCGCTTTCCGTAAGTTCGTAAAAATTAATAATACGAATTTTAAATATAACCGAAAGGAAAGAATTTACGTTAATAACTTAGCTAAGTTTAATGGTAACAAGATTAAATTTAACGTTTAGGTCCGTAAAATCGCAAATAAATTCGAAATAAATAAACCGATTTTTCGGAACGAAAAGATTTATATAGTTTACTTAATAAGTTTTCTAAAAGGAAAGGCCGAATAAGTAATTAAAACTCGTTACTAATCGATTACGTAACTTTTTTTTTATATAATTAAAATAATTTAGGTACTGGAATTATCGTACCACGATCCGAATTAAGTTTCCATTACCAGAAAAACTTTCCGTATCTTTACCTTTAAGCCCGGCAAAAATTAAGATATTTATAATTTTATTTTTAAATTTAACGCTTTCGCTTAAAAAACCAAAATTATCGAAAACGAATAAAAGTAAATTCTGTAAAAATATATCCCCCCAAACTTTAATTTACGTTTTTTTAAAGATAGCCGTAATCCCGACGTTACTTACGAAAAGTTCTATAACCGCGTCGTTATAGCTGCTTATAGCAACCAGCTCGCCTATAAGAAACGCCAGCAAAAACGTAAGCCCCGATTATACAACCTTAATGGACCGAAAGATAAGAATAAGAAACCTTATTCGAATGGCAATCCCGGCAAATCGAGGACGTCGGGCAATACCGGCAAGCCTTTGTCGAAGGCTAAAAAGAAGGTTTATTAGGAGGTCGGCACGTGCTTTAACTATGGCAAGATGGAATATAAGGCTGGCAACTGCCCCGACAAAAAAAGGGTCGCTACGGTAGAGATAATAGATAATTCGTCTAATTCCGACGAATCGGTATGTTAACAGTAACGGAAGTAAGTAACCTTAAGAAATATAAAGCTTTTGTTAAGATTATATAAATCCAAATAAATGGGATTAATTTACGTATTACCGCTTTTTGTAATACCGGAATACAAACCCGATTTTTCGTTAACCCTTTTTTTATTAAATAAGCAAAAAAATAATTATAAGTTCGTATTATCCGGTTAAAAAAGTTAATTTAATTATAGGATTACCGGAAGCAACCCGCCGGTTAAATAAAAACCTAAATAATTATAATATTTAAAATTAACGGACGACGTTTTCCCGATTAAGTTTTCTAAATTACGGATATTAAATATAACATTTTTATCGGTTTCGATTAAATGGAAAAATATAACTTATTACTGGATTATAAAAATAAAAGTATTATTTAACCCGACGATTTACCAGCTTTGGCCAAGTTCTTACCGGCGATTAAACTTCCAGCCCGATATTAGCTGAACGGATATGTCGACCTTAAAGTTTAAGAAAACGTTTATTACCGTAACCGCGTTATAAAAAAGGCCGATAAATAATATTAAATCTTTCGACGTTTATGGAGGAAATCCGAAAACGATTTTACCTTAATACCCGTACTTATTATTTCGTTAAATATAGTAAACGAAAAAGATATACCAAACGTATATAATACCAAGCCGATTATTTCCGTTATAAAAATTATTAAAAATAACGTAATCGTTATTTTATTAACGAATAAATTAAAAATAAACTTCCGTATAAAACGATAAAGTAAATAACCGTTACTTTAAAAAGTTATTCCTTTTAAAAATAAAAAGTTAAACGTTATAATAATAACCGCCTTAAAAAATTGGAAGATATATAACGGTTAAAGAATCCCTTTTTCCGAAAATAAGGATCCGAAATACGTAAAACGAGTTCGGAAGCTTTTACCAAAACCTTTTGCTTATTTAGAAAGATTCTTTTTAAAAAAAAAAGTTAACATTTTTCTAAATTTCCGACCTAACTATAACGTAATTTTAGAACTTAACCGGCCGATACCTGCCTTTAAACCCTTTATTTATAAAACGTTTATTTAATACCTTCCGTTAAAAAAAAATAGTAAATAAATTATTAAAGATAAACTTTATCGAACTATATATACGAAAAGATACTACCTTAATTTTGTTTACCCTAAAACTTTATTCGTTGGAACGTCGGTTTTATATCGATTACCGTTAAAGAAATTAATATTTAAAAAATTATTTTATTTTAACTTTTTTATTTAACGGTATTATATTTAATTACTAAAACGTTAAACGTTTTATTAAAATCGATATTATTTAGGCGTTTTATAAATTTCGTATCGTTATTAAATCGGAATATTTAATAATATTTAAAACCCGTTAAAAAACGTTTTAATAAAAAATATTTTTATTTGGATTAAAAATAAACTTTATTTAATAATAATCGTTTATTAATATTTAATTATATAAACTTTTCGATTATTATACGAACGTTTACGCCGATAACGTATTAATTTATTCCGGCCCGGAAAAAAAAATATTAAAAATATTATAAAAAAGTTATTTATTAGTTATATAAAGTTAACCTTTAAGGAGATATTAAAAAGATCCGGTTTAACGTTAAAAAAGTGAATTATTTCGGTATTATTATAAAAATAAGCGTAAATATTTTTATTAATTTAATTAAAATTAAAATAATTTAAAAATAAAAATTTAAGAATTTTAATAACCGTACCGTAATTTATTTATTTATAAAACTTTATAATTACGTATAAATATTTTGTTATTATAAAAACGGTATAGCTAAATTATTAAATTATTTATTAAAAAAAGATATTTTTTTCGTAATAAAATCCGAACAAAAAAAGGTTTTTAAAAAAATAAAACGGTTCGTTTACGAAGCTTTAATTTTAGCCTTTTTTTAACCTGGCCGATCGATTAAAATGGAAATAAACGTATCCCGTAACGTAATTAAAGGTATTATTTGGTAATAATAAAAAAATAACGAATAAAAACCCGTAAAATATTTTTCGAAAATTATAACCTTAGCAGAAAAAGCATATTCTATTTAGGACCGAAAGCTGCTCGCCGTAATCCAGACCTTTAAGCATTACTACCTTAAACTTTAAGGATAAAAGTTTTTTATTATTATTAATTATTAAACCTTATTATATTTTACGAATAAATATATTTTTTTTACGCGTTAAATCCGATAGGCTAACTTTTTTTTTAACTTTAATATTATTTTTTAATATCGACCTAATAAAAAAAATATTGCCGCAAATATTTTATTACGAAAAACGGTAAATTTGCTTATAATTAAAACCCGAAAAAAAAAGGAAAAAAATTAAGACTTGATTTTGCCAAAACGATTAAATTTTTTTATTACTATTATTAACGAAATGCCGATTAAGGTACGAATCGAAAATATTTTATAAAATGCTAACTTAATTAATTTTATCCGTCGCGAAAATAAAATATAAAACTTAAATAAAAAAGATAACTAATTAATAATACCCGAAAAAATAATTAACGGTTACCTTTTTTTCCGTACCATATTAATCTGCGAAATTTACGTACTTAAAATATTTACGTACTTTAGCCAAAATAAAGTAATTAAAATATTAATACGGGAATATATTTAATTCCGGCTTAAGCAAAATATTTAATAATATATTCGAAATTATTACGATTACCGTCGAAATAAAACGTTTCGAAATAAAATTCCGGAATTTTTTTACTTTTTTTTTATTCCGAATAATATTTAGGATTACATTACCGTTAACGGAAAAAATATGCCAAAAAACCGTTACGGTTATAATTATATATAAACGTTTATCGATAAATTTAATAAAATTATAATAATTTTATTAAGTAAAAAGATTAATACCGCCGAAACCTTAATTAACCGATATTATCGATACCTATATCGTTTCCTTAAAATATCCGTTATCTGGATTAATAATAACGTAAAATAATTTATTTCTTAATTTTTAATTAAATTAAACGAATTTACCGGTATAAAATATCGTTATAAAAACGCTTTATACCCGTAAATTTAAAAAATTATTAAATTTACGAATTAAAAATTAAATTAACGTTTATACTTTTATATCGATAAATATTAAAACGATTAAAACGTATATATACCGGCATTAAATTTTGCGTATAATTTATTATAATATTTGTCGATTAATATGGCCTTGTTAAAAGTTATATTAAGTAAAAATATCCGGAACTTATTATTATTAAACTTGGATATAATAAAGGCAGAAACCGAATTAACGTAACGGGTATTAAGAATTATTAAATAAATTAAAAACGTTTAAACGTTTATAAAAAAAACCGCGTTAAAAACGTAAAAACGTTAAAAAATATAAATTAATAAAAAACGTCGCTTAACCGATTTTAAAATCGGTAACAAAATTTTTTTCCGTAAAAAAAGTTTTGCGATATAAATATTGATTATTTACTTAAATTTATAATAAATAAAACCTTTTAAAGTTATAAAAAAACGCGGATATAATTTCGTTTTCGATTTACCGCCGAATTATAAAATAATTAACTTATTTTACGCCGATCGGTTACGTAAAGCCGACGATAACCCGTTACCTTAACAAACCCAGATATTACCGTTACTTAAAAAGATTAACGGTAAACTAAAATTCGAAATAAAACAAATTAAATAATTAAAATTTAACGGGCGCTATAAAAAATTATAATATTAAGCTAAATAAAAAAATTACGATCCCGACGAAACATAATATTCCGCAGTTAACTTTAAAAACGTACCGATTATAATAAAACGGTTCCATACGGAATATTTTAAAGTACTTAAATTATTAATTTACTTATAAAAATGGATACGCGTAACGGCGGCCAACAAAATTAACGAAAACTATCCCGATAATAATAAGGCCGCGAAAGTAAAAACCGGATTAATAAGAAAGAAACGGCACCTATAATTAATAAAGATTTATATACCTTTTTTAATCGTATACAAATTTTTAGAAGGGGGTAATATGACGGCAGCCGCTACCAGGATCAAACCGTGAGGCTGGCAACCGTCATATGGGACTGACAGCTGCTACATAAAGAGTGGGGACATTTGTAGATCTTTACGCACTTCGCAACTCTACCTTTCCTTCCTTCTTTTCTTCAGCTTAGAATCTTCGTTTATAGCGCTAATAAATTAGCTATCATGCTATATTTCGCTGGCCGTAACAGTAAGCAGCTTATTATATAAAGCTATTACTATTCGTCCAAATATAATTAAAGTTGTTTCCTACCTGTTACGATATAGCAAAAATTTAAACCTTATTTATCTCGACGCCGTCGTTAAAACCTTGCTTTACGGATATTATACGCGTTATTTCGTTATATAATATAATAACGATAGCGAAAAATTTAATATACGATTATTATTTTGCGCAAATAACGTATCCTTTACGGATAACCCTAACCGCCGGAACTTTTAGGGCTTCGTAATATTACTTTTCGGTAATTTTATTATTTAAAAAATTAATAAGCAAAATACAGTTATTATTTTAAGTACGGAGGTAAAGTTATTAATCTTTTTTTAAACTGTTAAAAAAGCTTTTTTTATACAAAAGCTTTTTAAGGTTATAAGCTTAAAGTTAAATAAAAAGCTAATTATCCAGGTAAATAACAAGCAGACGATACGGTTAATTACCGAAAAAGTAATACGTTTAATTACGAAATTAAAATATATTAATATTCATAATTATTAACTTTAAAAAGCTTTCGTTACGAAAAAAATTAATATCGAATAAACGTTTATTAATATTATAATTATTAATAGCTTTACGAAACCACTTAGGTTACAGTAATATCAGGAATTCGTCCGGTTGCTAAACCTTTAAAACGTTATTTTAAGGTTAAAGGAAATTTAAAAAAAAATTTCGTTATAACAGCATTATTACCTTATAATAACAAAAGCTATTATTCTTATTTCCTTTATTATTTCCTTTTATATTTAGTTTTTTAACAAAACTTTTATAATTTATTAATATAATATCAGGTTTATAACACCTTAAAGTTATTTTTTTTTTTTCTTAATTATTACGGTTTTTCTTTTTAGGTAATATCCAGATTCGTAAGAATTTCAGCTATTAATTCCTAATAGCTAAAGGGGTATATCAGACCCAATTAAAAACGATCAAACAACCAGATTTTGGATTAGTTTAATTAACTATTTAGGGGAAACCGGTTTATACATATCCGGTATCACTTTTTCTTAGCCGCAGCTGTTTTTATGTGTATTTAAGAAGGTATCTTTACCTTTAGTTACTCGAGAGGACCTTTCAGAGGTCAACCTGATAAATTTTTTTTTTTTCAGCCATATATGCTTCAGTATGTGATGTCAGGGTCTTATATCTACATAGGGCCAGTTACCCCGGACTATAAGCGAGGCCTCCGTCTCAACTTCTTCCGCTGTTGTTGTTCCGAGCAGCGGCCGGCGAGGGCGGTGATAAGGGTAAGGGGCAGAATAAGAAGAATAAGGAGGAGGAGGAGGAGGAGGAGG
>QJOA01001070.1:0-13518 GCA_004155915.1 Monosporascus sp. CRB-9-2
GGCGGCGGTTACTGTGTGGTGGTGGTGGTGGTGGTGGTGGTGGTGGTGGTATATGTGGGATCCTCACTCGCTGACTTGAAATAACCTTGGAAGCTTTTAATGAACGTGATGAAGACGGTGGGTTGGATCGTTTGAGTTTATGCCACTGGTCTCTTCAACTATATCAGAAAGTCTTTAGTTTGTACAGCGGGGTAGACCGACACCGCATGCCGTATATCCCGTTCCATTTTTGATAGGAGACTCTCTCAAGTTTGCGTTTGCCACAGAAATAAACTACCTAGGTGAGATCTCTCTTTATTAGGACGTCGTTCCAGCCGGAGACTGAACTCCTCCAGTCCCGTCTGGCGGGGCATCGTCAACTTAGTATTAGCTTGAACTGTCGGGGTTGTACCAGAGACGGATGTGGGGGAGGTGTCAGTCAGTTCAAGGGAGCTTCTTCGCTACATACCGAGGTACCTTATCCCCCTGACAAGGTGATGTGGCTGGTGGATATCTACCTAGGTACGTACCCATAAATCCCACCAGCCACACGTCATGGCCAACCGCCGGCCTCAATTCTCCAAGTCACAGGAGTGACGACTGCCTCAACCACTTCATGGTCCATCCCCCATACAGCAGCTCCCTCTCGCACCAGACCGACCCCACCACAAGCTGCCTTGTTATCTATTATACCTACCTAGCCTTGGGTACCGAACGAGTTGCATATACAGCTCCAGGCGACCTCTACGAGCAGGAGGGGGCTCTCAGTCGGATCATCACCAACCAGCATCGCCTGGAATCCTCTCTCTCTCCTGCCTGTTGCCGACGTTGGGAATCATGGCGAATCCGGAGGCTCCCATCGGTCAGTTCTTCCCTTTTACTGTCATACCTACCTACAGTTAACTTCACTATACCGATCTACTCTGGTCAACTATCACCGCCGGGCTAGTCATAACTAGCTAACACTCATTCGCAACGCATAGTTCTCGATGGAGGCACGGGCTTCCTGAAGGTCGGCTACGCGGCCCAGAACTTCCCGGAGCACCAATTTCCCTCGATCGTGGGACGCCCGATACTGCGATCCGAGGAGCGCGGCACCGACACCGACGGCATCGTCATCAAGGACATCATGTGCGGTGACGAAGCGGCCGCCGCCCGCACCATGCTACAGATCTCGTACCCCATGGAGAACGGCATCGTCAAGAAGTGGGACGACATGCAGCACCTCTGGGACTACACCTTCTTCGACAAGATGCAGATCGCCCCCCGCGGCCGCAAGATCCTGCTTACCGAGCCCCCCATGAACCCCCTCAAGAACCGCGAGCAGATGTGCGAGGTCATGTTCGAGCGCTACAATTTCGGGGGTGTCTACGTCGCTATCCAGGCCGTGCTCGCCTTGTACGCGCAAGGTATGTTACGTGGCAAGAGATGACTGGCTGTCTGGACATCCGTCTTGTTCTATCTGCCCTGTTCCGAGTCTCTAGAGCTGCCTACCCTGCCTTGTGATTTGCTGAACTGATGGTGTCTCTGCCCCCTATAGGTCTTAGCTCCGGCGTCGTCGTCGATTCCGGCGATGGTGTCACGCACATCGTCCCCGTTTACGAATCCGTTGTCCTCAACCACCTTACCCGCAGACTTGACGTCGCCGGTCGGGACGTCACCCGCAACCTGATCGCCCTACTACTACGAAGGGGATACGCGCTGAACCGAACTGCCGATTTCGAGACGGTGAGACAGATCAAGGAGAAGCTCTGTTACGTGTCATACGACCTGGAACTGGATAAGCGCCTTAGTGAGGACACGACGGTGCTGGTCGAAAGCTACACCCTCCCCGACGGTCGCCTGATCCGCGTCGGCAGCGAACGGTTCGAGGCGCCCGAATGCCTCTTTCAGCCCCACCTTGTAGACTGCGAGCAGCCGGGCATCGCCGAGTTCCTCTTCCAGACGATCCAGGCCGCCGACGTCGACGTGCGCTCCTCTCTCTACAAGGCCATAGTCCTCTCGGGCGGCAGCAGCATGTACCCAGGCCTGCCGTCGAGACTGGAGAAGGAGCTCAAGCAACTGTGGCTCACGAGGGTCCTCCAAGGGGATCCGTCGCGGCTGGACAAATTCAAGGTTCGGATAGAGGACCCGCCCCGCCGGCGGCACATGGTGTTCCTGGGCGGCGCGGTGCTGGCGAACATCATGGCCCAGAACGAGAGCATGTGGATTACGCAGCAGGAATGGGCGGAGCAGGGTCCGAGGGTATTAGAAAAGCTGGGACCCCGATAGAAAGAGAAATGCAGGTTTCTGTGGAAAGGGGTGGAAATCGAGGATGCAGGATTAGCGTTGTTGCCAAAGGTTTTAAGATGCGATCAGTATAAATAAGCTACCCAGTCTGGGGACCGGTAGAGTCTCAACGATCCTCGCTAAAAATTTCATAAATACGATAAACACCTTATGCAACATCTACACTTTGTGCCTCTTCTGTGACGCCCTTTATAACTCAAGAATTTCATACAATCCATCCCATTCCGTAAGGATAGGGATGTAAAGTGAGATAACCTACAAGGGAATAGTCATCACACAAGCCACATTTGCCCCCCCACCAGCCACATCCCTGGATATCCCGGAAGCCGCGCCTCCTTATCTGGAAATATCACGAGATGGCGAATGAATCATGCCATGCAAAATAACCGATTGTCATCATTCCTTCCGTTTTATTTCAAATCTTCTCTGTACAGAGAATATCCGTGCATCGACGCGTAACCCTACTACCTTTGGCAAGGCTTTGTTCTAAAAATTTACCCTCCAGGCAGTGTCTATCTATAATCTATCTATAATCTAGCACCATGTCCTGAGTAACGTTGAGGTCAAGGCTGTTGTCGCACCTAAACGGGACTTCACCAGGGGAGTAACGAACTTGGAGCACCATAGCTTGGATTCGCCCCTATCCCGGGCTGCTTGGGTGGCTCATCCGAGACGCACTGCCTGACTCTGTTATCTGGGGAAGTGACGAACGAACGGACGGGATACCCCTCCGCGGCGGCATCTCCCAAACACAGCAGAAAGCGCTGCTGGCTGGCTGGCTGGTTGATCGGTTGGTCTTTCGGGTAGCTGTTGCTCTTGCGTGAGAAAGACACAAGAGATAAACAGAGCGGGTGCTGTGTTTGGCTCACCTTGAGCCAACTGCCCCATTGGGTCACAGACCGACCTGGCAAACGACGTGTGTCTTGGCTGACGGCTTTTGTCCGCCGTCCCCGCGCCGTCGTCATCATGAGCCTCACCAACAACCCCCCTTCAGGGCCGAATTCTGGATCCGGGAGAGGGGGAGCACTTAAGAGGAGTGTTCAGTCCGCGTTTGAAGGTAGGCTGGCTTTGATGCTTTGTTCCTCCCCGCGCGGATATCTTTAACTACCTGGAGGGCTATGGTTGCGAGTGGATCTGGCTTGATGCGTATGGGAGATTACTTAGGCAGCCCGCCAGTCGCCTCTCTCTTAAGTGACCCTGACTTTGTCGCATGCCCATTCGTCTGTTTTAATCTATTCTGGCGCTATGCATCGTGCGACTTGGCATGCTTCGCAGGTCACTGAGCCATGCGGCATCGGGCCACATGCTATACGAGCTGGGAGAGTTCCGGTTCATGTCATAGGCGATGGCCCGGTCCAGCGCCTTACTCTCTTCCTCCGAGACAGATCTGCCCCTGCGGATTAACCCGTCCTCATCTGTGGCGTCGTACCTCAGTCAGCAAGCTTGTTCATTCACTTCGCAGTTCATCTACTATATTACAGAGCTAACGTGCCCTCAGATCCGAATGACAAAGGCGGCAATATGGGATACCAGTCCAAGGTCCGGGTAGTCGACCGCTACAAGGTGATCGGGTTCATCAGCAGCGGCACATACGGGCGCGTGTACAAGGCGCTCGGGCGGCAGGGGCAGGCGGGCGAGTTCGCCATCAAGAAGTTCAAGCCGGACAAGGAGGGGGAGCAGGTGCAGTACTCGGGGATATCGCAGTCGGCGGTGCGGGAGATGGCGCTGTGCTCGGAGCTGAGCCACGACAACGTGATCCGGCACATCGAGACCATCCTCGAGGACCGGTGCATCTTCATGGTGTTCGAGTACGCCGAGCACGACCTGCTGCAGATTATCCACCACCACACACAGACGCAGCCGCGCCAGGCCATCCCGGCCCCCACGGTGCGCTCCATCATGTTCCAGCTCCTCAACGGCTGCCAGTACCTGCACAGCAATTGGGTGCTGCACCGCGACCTCAAGCCCGCCAACATCATGGTGACGTCGTCGGGGCGGGTCAAGATCGGCGACCTCGGGCTTGCGCGCTTGTTTTACAAGCCGCTGCACAGCCTCTTCAGCGGCGACAAGGTCGTCGTGACTATATGGTACAGGGCGCCGGAGCTGTTGCTGGGGTCGCGGCACTACACGCCGGCCATAGACATGTGGGCCGTGGGGTGCATCTTCGCCGAGCTGCTGTCGCTGAGGCCGATATTCAAGGGCGAGGAGGCCAAGATGGACAAGAAGACGGTCCCCTTCCAGCGCAACCAGATGCAGCGCATCGTCGACGTCATGGGCTTGCCCACCAAGGAGCGCTGGCCATACCTGCCCAGCATGCCCGAGTACAACAACCTCGGCACCCTGCAGCCGCCGCCGCTGCACCACCATGGAGGGCACCACGGACATCACGGGCACCACTCCGGGTACGGGCACGGCCACGGACACGGACATCACGGAAGTAGCAGGTCCTCGGTGGCCGCGACGACGTCGCACCTCGAGAAGTGGTACTACAACACCATCAACTCGTACTCGGCATCCTCAGCATCGGCATCCGCATCTGCGGCGTCCGCGTCCGCCACGAGCCTCGCGAGCCTCGGCGCCGAAGGCTACAAGCTTCTGGCGGGACTCCTCGAATACGACCCGGAGAAGCGACTCACGGCGGCGCAGGCGCTGCAGCACCCGTTCTTCTCGGCCTCCTCGTCTTCGGCCGGCCCTGGAATCCATAATACTAATAATAATGCTAACAGCAGTGCTGGCTGGATCAGCAACAACTGCTTCGAGGGCCTCAAGATGTCGTACCCGCAGCGCCGTGTGAGCCAGGACGACAATGACATAAGGACGAGCAGCCTCCCCGGCACGAAGCGCTCGGGATTGCCGGACGACTCGCTGGCGAGGCCCGTCAAGAGGGTGAAAGAGGGCTAGCGGCTTCCTGGGTGGTAGTTCGGTGCGGTGACTGACGCGGGTCGAGCTGCGCGTGGTAAGTCCGTTCCGTGGTAGGTGCGAAGAAGATGAGAAGGGGGAGAGGGGCAAATTTTATGCCATGGTAACAACATGGCATGACGGCTTTAAAGGAAAACTGTTATAAGGACTCCGTTGACACCGAGAGTACGTAAGGATGTTCGGTTGGTCAGCTAGATATTATCAATTGGGAGAAGGACCGAATAGCGGTTTATCAGGGTTTAACTGGGCACATCATAGGGACAGACAGTTTTCTCGCCGACTCTTGCTGATCAGGCGGCTCATGCATCGCGCACATAATTAGGGGACGGAGCTAGGAGCATAAGCAGGCTAGAGGCACGTATCACCGGCATAGTCCATTCAGGGACATCTCATCATCGTCCTCATCATCGCCGGCGTTGGCGTTCCAGGTTTTAGTTGGCTAGACCAGCATTTTCACAATTCAGATTCAGGTTGACTCATACCACCCGAGGAACAGAACAAGTCACGTTTCCATTTTTACAACCGAGTTCAAAGCTAGGGGTAACAGTCCCATCACACCCTCAGAAATCCAAAAACAAGAGAGAAAAATAAAAAGCCCGTGGCCATATCGCTCCCATCTGATATGACCACGAAGCTCTCAATTACAAAAATTATCTACTTACTTGGGGGATCTAACCACCATAGTATACAACAAGGCAGGCAGGCATATGCCGTAAAATATCAAGAGCACCGCCTCCCTCCCTCCCCGCTTCCTTTTGCGCCTCGTACCTTGTGGTCGATCCTGTCGTGTCGTTACGTGATTAACAATAATATAAGAAAGATGACGATGATGATGATTGACGATGATGGTGGTCAGAAAAATTGATGCAAGTCATTATAGGGGATAGGGTACCTAGGTACCAGGCCACCGCCACTCCTCGCTGCTGCTGCTGGATTCCTGTATGCCCGCCCCGTATAATATGAGTCTGTCTCCCGTTCTCTCTCCTTTTTTTTTCCTACACTGTGAGCGTCTGGTCCACCCGGCTAGCCAGCTTCGAAGGGCGCGCCTCGGCTGAGACAAAGTGGCCATGTAAAAGTCCAAGGTATCATGTTGCGTACCTTCACCTAATCAACACTCGAAGGGGCCCCCTCTACTTCCGCCGCTAGACCTTGCTCGCTCCTTGCGCAGACTGGGATATCACACCAACAAAATCCACATATAACCTTCCAAAGACAGATCCGCCCGATTATGCGCTGATTCAAGTGATGAAAAAGTTACACGAGGGACTTTGCAATTCAGGAGATCAAATAGTGTGGGATTATTTATAGGGCAAATGCCGTGCAACGGCATAGTTGACTGTTAGAGAGTAGGCTGATGGTCGTGATCGATTCGTAAACAATGGGAACTAGGGAACTGCTCGTCTCTGAGCTGAGGGGCCGGCAACGTGGATATATATATTCGCCGCTGAGTAAATGTATCCGGATTAGGAGGAAGAGAGCAAACACACGAGGGCGTCGAGGGGAGGGTTTGCGTTCGCATTCGCCAGTCGGTCAATCGTCCTATTTCTTGGCCGGGGCAGGCGGTGCCTTGACGTTGGTGGACAGCCACTGCAGACCCTCGAGCAGACCCTCGCCCGTGGTCGCGCAGCTGGGCACGACATACCAGACCTTGTCCTTCAAACTGTTGAGCTGCAGGGCCTCGGTTACTTCTTGTGGGTTCATAGCTACGTCCCAAGAGAGTCATTGTCAGCAACTCCTCAAACTAGACGAGGCTCCCGGGTTAAGTAGAGGGGAGGAGCAGGGGCGTAGATCGATCGATAGATAGATAGGTAGCGTAGGGACTGACCATCCTTGAGATCCTGTTTATTTGCGAAAACCAACAGCAGACTGTCCTTCATCTCCCGGTCGTTGATGATGCGGTGGAGTTCCTGCCGCGCCTCGTCCATTCTCTGGCGGTCGGAGGAGTCGATGACGAAGATGAGACCTTGGGTTCCTGTGCATCGTTTTCCCATCGTCAGTAGCTAACCTCCCTCACGCGCCCGTCCATCCACCCCCTTTCTTCTCTTATCATCACTCACCGCTGAAGTAATGCCTCCAAAGAGGCCGGATCTTGTCCTGACCACCGACATCCCAGACGTTGAACTTGACATTCTTGTAGGTGACGGTCTCGACGTTGAAGCCGACGGTGGGGATGGTAGTGACGTCCTGGCCGAGCTTGAGCTTGTAGAGGATGGTTGTCTTTCCGGCGGCATCGAGACCCAGCATCAGCAGCCGCATCTCCTTCGATCCGAAGATCTTGCCCATCATCCTGGAAATCTGGGCTCCCATCTTGACTGTCCTTGTCTCTACCGTGGGGTCTCTTGCGGTTCGGTCTGGGGTCTAGAGCTTCACTCTGCGGAAGCCGGATTCGGGATTCGGGACGAGCTTATTCGCGTGATTGTCGCGCTGTCGTTGTTGAGATGGGCGCTAAGAAAGAGGTTGTCGGCGGCGGTCCTAGGCGGGAGGTGTTCCTGGCGCGTTGGATGTAGTATCTACGTTCTCTCGCCCCTCGTACCTCCTTATGTTCGCTCTATGTGGGCGTTGGTGGGTATCTCAATCGCTCTCGTCGAGGATAACAGGTAGATAGTGAGTGTACGAAGCAGGGGGCTGTATGTATGTGTATTGTCGCGTTGCGAAAGTCTCGGTCTCGGTCGGGTATCTAGTCAAGGGAGGTTCAGGGACAGACAGTTATCGGTTGGATAAGCAATCAATGTGTTTGTATGTTTGTTGTAGGTAGCGAATGTGAGAATCAGATCAGAGGGGAAACGAAACAAAAGAAGGGACCGAAAATTGGAGCTAAGGGAAACCGTTAAAAAAAAGTAAAATTAGGTTACTCGACAGGGAATTAATTCTACAAGAGGGAACGACGATTGATGTTCCAATTTCCCTCTCGAGTCCGTCGCATGAACACAACCTGCCAGGGGGGTCACACCCACCCCCGAATCTGGTAATATTAACTACGTACATGAAGTAAGTAATCATCCACTATAATCCGTGCTGCTGCTACACTACCCAATGCAGGGGCCGCAGAACGGGCGGAGCTTTCTACTAGCGGTACTTACGTACCGTACCACCATAAACTCCACCAGCAGTGCTACGGCCAAGGGGTTCACATTCGGCACCAGAAATAGGGGCTATCTACCAGGTAGCTCAAAGCCAAGCTTTTATACTGCAAGGTTATTCCCCCATTCAAGTCAACAGTCGCACTACATTTAAGAACAGTCATGCCGTATGACCATAAGGTGTGCTTAAGCAATGCCGTTTCTCGGTGATGCTAGGTATCAAGCAAGATGATGGCATTCATCGCGCATACTATAAACTCGACTGACGGATCACCGGAACAGCGTGGGAAGTATATGGATTAATTGGCAGTCTAGATAGATGATGGCGATCTATGTGTCACTAATCTATCCAGACGTCAGTCATCACGCCCAACACATCCACCCCCAAACCGAGCAAAAAGCAATCCAAGAAAAATATCGAATCCCTCCGATCCCGTCCCATCCATCGCTAAGTATTCTTTCCGGGCTTCCAGAAGAACAAAATCTCTGCACCGGACTTAGCTTCCTTGCTGTCAAGCAATTGAAAGCCAACCTTTTCGTAGAAGCCCTTATTGTGACTCTGTGCAAACAAGCACATGTTATTCTCCCCAACCAGTTTCTGAAAATAGTCCAAGAGACCGCTTCCAATGCCCTGGCATTGCTTATCTGAAGCCACCGCCAGCATGTGGATTTCTATACGAGTTAGACAACGGCCCAATTAGTGGTTTCGTACTCCTTCATTTCCACGTACGATAGAAAGGAGCAGAATCTCTCTTGGACTTCATCATCTCATATCCAATATTCCCATGCTCCGTTTGGAGAGCTTGATTCTTTGCCCACTTGCGGATGGTATAGCAGTCAACGGAGTCAAGTTCGGTAACCGGTTTCTCGAGGATAGCGCCGGGATGAGGACCTCTCGGGTAATCCTCGATAGGTCTAAGAGCCATAGTAAGGAGGTCATCTTCTACGCCAACCGCATCAAGGTACCCAACAAGGCGGCCATCCTGGACGGCCTTGACGAATATAGAGTGCTCTAGACCGAGGGAATGAAGGAGTAATCCGCGAATCGGAGAGGCAAAAGCCGTTCTGATAGCTGCTTCGTGCTTTGGATCCCGCGCATCTTCGTAGAGGCATCTCTTCTCTACGCTAATGTCCCACTCGACATCCATGTTGAGATTGACCATCTGGTCGACATCGTCACGGGTGGCCTCGCTGTAAACGACCTGTGTACGGCTAGGGACATCTGAGCCACTAGTAGCCATGGTGATCATGCTGTTATGTCAGATATAATAAAGGCCCATGTAGGAGTAGGTGACGGACTGTGAAGATCATAGATGTCCCTGTATGAAACGATCCATTGCCCCTATTATAGTAGAGGCTCACAGGGACATGATACAGCCTCGCGTTCCACTGGATAGCTATGTAGTAGATTCACCTTGACGCTCGCAAACATCAGGAACGTCATGTTTGCGGTGCCTCTTCCGTGAATCATGTCAAGAAATGCGCTGCCCAATCGTTACTCACATATTTCGTAATGCTGTTGCATCTCGGTGGTACGAAAGGCCCGGAAAGGGCTTTGCGTGTGACAACCCAAGGGAGACGGGACGGCCAGGCACCAGAGTAATACCGCAAACACTCTCGAGGTCGAAGAACTTCGTCCAGAGTATTGATCATAGAGTTCACAAGTGGTGGCCATTGCGCTACGAATCCTGGTACGGCCCTTACTTCTCGATGAGATTATGCTATCAATGGCCAAACTTTGCTAACCAAACTAGTGATTTATTCATCAGAGCTGACGCCGCCATTGGCACTCCGTGAGCTGGCTCCGAGCCTCACGAAAGTTGCCAGTCTTTCGTTGAATTGCTGCGACGATTCCCTAAAGATCTCCCACTAATCTGTCAGGTAACGGAACGACAGTATCATCGGGTAGCAACCTGCTATCACGTCCACGTTTTCTATGTCTACATGATCGCTAAGTATCCTAACCCGCAAGATAGCCTTTACGGTCAATACGAAGAGATCCCGTAGGAATCGCCATAGACGGGTACCTAGTTCGACCCGTATCGCTGGGCAAAACCAAGGTAGAAGGCTCCTGATCATTACCCCGCGCATAGCTCTGTCTTCAAGGCCTAAGACGGCTCGAATGAATGCCTTTATTAGTATTCCGCAGATAGGCCACCGAGTTTTCGTCATGCTATCCTCTCGTCTGACGACGAACCCGACGAGGACCCATTACACCTAATAAAAATTCCGCTTCGAGCCCTCCGCGTCTATAGCTGTACTTCATACTCCCTTTAGCCGCTGAAGTGGTAGCGAAGCATCTCGATGTACCGAGTACTTCACCGTTTACAACACCTAGCGAGCATCCGCTGAAATTGATGCACACGCCCAAGTCCAAGTGGTGCCGATGTATAAAGGCAACTATAGCCACTCCACGGCAGGCTCTTGGCAGGGGAATCTGTCGTTATATACTGGAAAGGAGCTATCACGAGTTTCAAAGATAGGCTAGATACAAGTGGCGTGTGAGCCTTAACTTGCAAGACTATTGACCATCCAACACGTCTACTGACGCTGTTCTACCGACCGCCTGGTAACACATCCCTGAGAGAAGAGGACGCCGTATTCCTTATTCACTTCCTCTTCGTCCTCAAAATCTGTCAACTGAAAGCACCCCGCCACCCCTCGCACCGGAAAGTCTATCAGAAATTCTAAAATGGAAATGAGATCCCAGCTCGGCCCTCTTCTACCTAGTGATGCTAGCCCTCTATTGGCCTTGGAGCTTCTATGCCCGCTGGCACGCCTCGGGCGAAACTCCGCAGCTGAATCATTGCTTCATCGATTGTCCTCGGTGTCCCGTTGAACTGGAGATTAATATGCGTCTTCATGAGGAGCCGGCGAATGTTGGCCTTTGTTCCATCGAATCCGTCAAATAACTGTGTAACCACTTGAAGCATATCCTGGATACTGCTTTCGAAGCCTAGGAGTACCTTTAGCTTCATCTGAACCGCGTCCAAGTGTGCTTTTCTCCATGGCCGTAATCTATCACCTGTCTCCTGGTTTTCAAGCAGCCTCAGGTTTTTGTAGATACGCGTCTTTAGCATCTCGACTCTCTGGCTTATGTAGGCAAACTTTATCCTCACGCCTTCGATTTCCTTTGAGTTTCAGGACCCTGCGTTCGTTTGACTGAAGGAGACCGATATATTCTCGCTTGAGGTCTTGGTATATTCTCTTGACGATCCAGCTCTTGGCCGCCCAACGGAGCCAGCTGAAAGGCGATTTTAAGCCCCGCTCAAATTTGTCAAGTCTTCCCAGTGCCGAAAGACTGTCGTTCTGAACTGACAACACGGCGTCCCGGACATCCACGAAGAAGATCCCGAGACGTTCGTTGAGTTCGTATGCGTTCCCTACCAATACTCCCAGTTCATCCATTGCCTCTGAGTCCAGAAGATTGGCATATTCTGTGAAGACTCGAAGATGCTTGAGATTATCTATATTCCCCTCCAGGTCGAGAGATAGAGACCATCCACGGTCCGACTTGTCCTTCATCGATCTTATCTGGCCCTACGAGGACATCAAGCCTTCGATGTCAAGAGATTCGGCACGGTTGTCTTCTGCTTGACAGGATGACCAAGAGGACAGCCCGGGAAAGTCGCAGTACCATCCGGCCATGGGTGTCCAAGAGCTGAGAGCCGGGATGACACCCGGAGGCTGCGAACAGCTTTCATGCAGGAAATGAGGATATGGGAGTCTGCAAATCGTATGCCAGAGAAGGATAGCCTTGGCGAATGGCCACAAACGAGGAAGGATAGACGCGAAAAAGCAGAAAGCTAGGACTGTCAATCGCGGGCTGACAATGAATTCGCGCACTATTCCAAAGATTTGATCCAGGTAGCGAGTCAAGTACGAGAAGGTGGTGTCGAATAGGTCAGTTTCGAAGAGTACTCGCCCAACTTCCTTCAGCTTCAGCAGTGTTGAGCTAACTCGACCCGCGGGCTTGGATTCAGATCCCGGGCCCGAGTGGTCTGGATCTGGTTGGTCTGGATTCGAACCGTTCGGGTCCCAGAGGACCGAGTTCAAGTATTCCCAGACATAATTTAAAGGTGAGTCTTCGTTCCGAGGGGGATCGGAAGCCATGCCTTTCGTTTCGGGGTTTATGGTGAAGGATGATTCAACGAAAAAGGAGAGCTTAGGCTATTGCCAATAGGAGCACAATGTGTTGCAACTGGAAAGGCAAAACGGTAGTAGTGTATTTGGAAGTGGTTATTGGCTCTCAGGGTTGACTAGGAAAAGAGAACTACAGAACTAGTCAAAAAGTTAGTTGTCTCGTCAAGATAGGAGGCTAGCCGAAGAGTAGAGTGGCTTGATGAGGTGTAATGTGAGCCTGTGAGCCAGCCGATCTTATATAGATACGTAAGGCTTAGAATGACACGTAGGGGTCATCCACCTATTATCCACATGTCTAAGGTTCTTGCAAGGCTGTGACTGGGATTGCAAACAAAATGCCCAATCATATCACATACAGTTTGCAACTTCAGCTCCCCTAGATACGAATTACGGCAAACTCAAATACCACACAGCCTATGGTCCGTTGCAGTAATTGGTGTGAGTGTCATCTGTATGAGATACTGATAGCTCCACCACCTGTCTAGTTATCATCACTGTATTCCCGGGTGGATATCCCGTGATGCTCCCCATACTCCTTCTTAGCGGCAACTGTCAGCTGGTGATAGTTTCTATTTGAATAATTACATTTTCTTTCCCGGGTATCATCGATCAAGGATATCTGCTGTCAATGTGATGGTGGTATATGGATGTCACACAACTGGATTGCGAAATTGATGTCAGACGCTTCACACGTCAGACCAGGCAAGACAATGACTAGGTGAGTGGGCAAAGGGTGTATAGTTTTGGTCTGGAAGAAAGATGGTGTCTGATATATATGTATGCAATGACTCCTAAGGGGGGCCATTCTAACGTCTAGGACATGGTAGTTCACACTGGAGGTTCAGATCATCGCACTTGAACCACCCCGTCAGCAAGGTCAGTTATGGGGTTAAAGGCTAAGGCTTGTTGCGAAACCATCCCACTTACTGGCTCATCACGTGGCTATCATGAGGCTTTCCAGGTAAAGCAGATATCGAGGAGCTCGTCTAGTAAAAGAGATACCTTTATTTATCAAGGTCCACATAAGCGTGATGGTTAAAATATAAGAGAAAAGGTTTGTGGAAAAGAAGTAAGGGCGGCGAAAGTGGAAAAAAAGGGAAGGCAGGGG
>QJOA01001071.1:0-13505 GCA_004155915.1 Monosporascus sp. CRB-9-2
TATACTTTCTTCGCAAGCCCAGGACGTTAAAACGAGGGCATGGATTTCCGGTACTAAAGCGGACCCGGGAAATGTCTAGGTGTGGTTTTGGTGGTGCTTGGGGGTTTTATAGAGGGCCACCCAGAGAAATGGATTTCCCGTAGTAAAGGAGAACCAAGAGATGTCCGGGCCCAATTTTAGTGGCGCGTTCCATATCTCTGGGTGGCCCCCTCACAAAACCTGAAATCGCCTAGTTAAATGGACCCAGGGACTTCCTGGATACCAGTTTGCTGCAAAACCCAGGTTTATTTAAGGAGGCGCTCGAGGTTATAGGTGCATGTTAAGTTACGTCTCAAACGGTTACGGCGCTGCCAGCAACTCTAGGCGTCACCCCATAAGCCACCTGTTCGGAGAAGCACGCGTGTTAATCGTAATAATTATAAGACTATCTGGGAACATGTATGCTCGGTTAGCAGCTCGAGCACCGTCTTGCTATCTGCTTTTACGTGTATTGCTAACTGGGTTGCGACGCGACGACATAGGTGGGAAGGTCGATACAAGGTGTTAATGGCGCCGAAAAGACGGGAGATTAAATACATCAGATAAGCCACGTTCAACCAAAAACTCGCGCTATAGATTAAAGGTAACAGTACGATACGCCCTTATCCACTTAGCGCGGTCGATATCAGTGTTGAACACCGGTCCCTGGGACAGCTGGTGACGATTTCGCTGATGCGCATAAGATCCCTCAACTATAAGAAAGGTTGCGCATACGCACTCCGGAAGCTCCGACGACGTCAAGCCCAGGAATGGATGACGCAAAGCCATACCAGGAAAGGAGTCAGCCCTATGGGTGGCGAGTTTCGTTCGATCGCCGATGTGCTAACCGCGATAACCGAAACGAACCTAAATCATACAAACCAGGCCCAGAAAGTTCTTTGGGCCTTGATTACCCGCATTTCGGTAATTCCCGACCCTTATGCCAGGAATCCCGGATGCACCATATAAAACAGCCCCATAAATTTCCCGGGGTTAGGTGGCCCCGTATTTTAAGCTTTCACGGGACCCCCACCCAGGAACCGATATGCATTGTATTATACAGACCCGGGAAAAACCCCAGCCCTCTAATACGGGCGGACCTGATTTTAAGGTCTTTACTTACAGAGCTAATCCACCGCCCCGTTCCATACCAGGTGCCCTCCTTACGCCTGGCCTTCTCTTCATAGGCGTAGCATTCTTAGAAATTAGGCCATGGGCATTACTACTGGTAAACAGTAAACGGTGCTCCGTCTTAACCCACCCGCGAAGATCATCCCCGGTTGCAATGAGATCTTGGGGCTGCCAAGGGGCAATTGTGCATAGGGCTAGTAAGGATGAATGATCAGGGTGCAGCAGCTCCAGCTAGGTGTACGATGTTCCCAAGCGCGACGCGGGTAAGAGCCTATGGCAAGCGTCGCCCAGTGAAGATAGAAGTGCCTGGACGGGTATCCTCGTCGTTGTTAGGCACCACCCAGAAATCTAATGTTTTGCTATCCGAATCAGCCCGCAGAAGTTTCCTGGCTCCCAGTTCTGCTGCGGATTCTGACTTCCTGGGTAGAACCCAGACAATTGCCAAACCCCACCAAAATAAGACCCAGAGTTTTCCTGGCGGTTAATTCTGCTGCAAATTCTGACTTCCTAATATGCAGCAGCTCCAGCTGGATGTACGATTGTTCCTACGCGTGACCCAGGTAAAAAGAATGCCTGGACGGTTATCGTCGTCGTTAGTCACCGCCGAGAAATCTAATGTTTTGCTATACAAATTAGCCCCCAGACGTTTCCTGGCTGCTATTTTGGTGGGGTTCTGGTTTCCCGGGGTGGAACCCCAGACAACTGCCAGACCCCACCAAAATAAGACCAGAAGTTTCCTGGTTGTTAATTCTGCTGTAAATTCTAACTTCCTGGGGTGGAACCCAGACAATTGCTAAACCCTACCAAAATGAGACCCAGAGGTTTCCTGGCTGTTATTGCTGCTGCAAATTCTAACTTCCTGGGTGCGCGTTAGTTAAGAGACAGCCCGCCGTTAACCGCCCCGGTCGCAGTGCAATTACTGCCTCGGATACCATCTGGTATCGTTGCGAAGCCTCTGGGCTGGCTCCGCGCCCGGTTAAGACTTCGCAAGGGTTACTGCTACCGTCACCACTGTTACCCCCATTACTATCACCCCTATCACCATCGCGATATATACATAGGTCCTACCGAACGACGACTATCATCGGCAATGCCGGCTTCGACCTTAGCAACGAGGTCTACCACAGTTCGAGTATCTATCTTTATGTAGATATACGCTCTAGCTGCCTAAGGTAAGACGACATACGGAGGGTACCATGCGTTTAATTACCGTTTACGAATCCTCGCAATGTCCCGCAATTATTTAGTAACGTAACGTATTGACCCGTGAAGCTGCAAAGACGAATTAGGTCTATATAGCTTCGCACGTAAGCGGTATCATGATGCCGATCGAAGATGGAAGCGACCGACAGTGAGTATCAACTAGCGCTGTTAGGAATCGGACCTAACATGACAGGTAATTTCCACTTAAGCTAGTGGTATGGGCTTTGTTAGGGTGGCCTTGCAAGCCTGAAGCCGTGACCACTGTGACCACTAGTGGATAGGGCATCGAGGCTAAGGACCGGCATGCTGAAAGTGCTCAAGTGATCTAAAGCGGTACGGACTTTATATAAGAGATTTTAATTTGTGGGCGCGCCCCCAGGAAGCTGGCGGCTGCTATTAAAACTGGCCAGGCAATTTCTGGCGCCCGTCTATGCGAGTCCCTAAGTCCCGGGGTCCCTAATTAAGCCCGGCCTAGGGAATTCTTTAGTTCCGTCTAATAGTACCGTCCGTTTTTCTAGGTGGTATAAAAAGAATGCGCAATTATTCTTGTTAACCATACCTAAAAAGACCTGTCGCTTAAAACCGTGGTCCTATTATTATTAGAGTAAAGGGTTGCTTCTCGTGTTACCGATCACCATGTATTGCCAAGACGAATGGTTAACCGCGGCAGCTTGCAACAGAGAACGATAAAAAAGTCGGCCTCGATCGAGTTGGTAATCCACATCTTGCCGTCCGAAAGACGGTATTCGGCGCCGCCGCCCGCCTTGGTAGCGCGCGTACGTAACGCGAAGGCCTCAGACCCAGACGCGTGCTCTGAGCTCTGATAGGCAGAAGCTCCCAACGGTGTTGGTGGCGAGGCGTGGCAGGAAGCGGCACTTGAGGTCGGCTCTGAAAGGGTATTGCGCTACATAGTACTAATTCGGGCCCCAGGAAATGTCTGCGTCGGGTTTGTAGTGGGAATCGCAATTATCTGGGTGGCCCCCTAGGAAAACGGTCGGCCTTACCAAAATAAGACCCAGAGATTTCCGGGCTTATAGCGTATTAGAAACGCTTTTTTGGGAGTACCCAGAAAATATTCTGGATGGCAATTCGGCGATGTCGTAGGCTTCTCCTGGCGGGCACCCGGGAAAACGGGGTTGCGGTACCAATTCGGGGCCGGGAAATGTCTGGGTCGTGTTTATAGTGGTAATCGCCATTATCTGGGGCCCCGCAGAGGAAAACGGTCGGCACTACCAAAATAAACCCGGAGATCTCCTGGGCCCTATACCGCATTGAAAACGCGTTTTCTTAGGGGGTACCCAGAAATATTTTAGGCGGTAATTCGGCGGTGTCGTAAGCTTTTCCTGGCGGGCACCTAGGAAGACGGGGTTGCGTGATGAATTCGGGCTTACTATGGTATCAGGCATAATTTTTAACACACTGTCAGGTAGCAGCGGGTCGCACTAGTATCTACGCTACCCAAATTAAGTGTAGCTTTTACATGGGTCAACCGCAGGTACATGCGAAAATTACAGCCCTTTTGCAGCTCCTAATCCAAGGTAGGTTAATACTAGGTGGGCCCCGGGGCCCACATACCTAACAGCGTGTTTAAAATTACCCCTAACACCATAGTAGGAAAAGTTTAGGTCGGGTTTGTAGTGGGAATCGCAATTGTCTGGTACCCCTTCAGAAAACCGGGATGGCCTGTAAAAAGAGGCCCAAAGGTTTCCTGGGCCTATATCGCACTAAAAAAGTGCTTTTTCGGGGGTACTTAGAAAATAAGGGATTTTGCGCTAAATTACCACTTACGAGATCTTTAAGCTTCTTTTTCGCAGGCCAACCCGGTTTTCTGGGTACGCTTTGGGGGGTACAAGTTTCGCTGGCAAAGACGACGTAGAGGTTCGGCAGCAGTATTAGTTATCCAGGAAATGTCTGGGTCGGGTTATAATGGAAATTATGATTATCTGGGTGCCACCTAGGAAAACAGTCGGCCCTACTAATATAGAACCCAGAGATTCCCTGGGGCCCACATCGCACTGAAAAATGCGTTTCCTTGGGGGGATCACCCAGAAAATAAGGATGTCGCGCTAAATTACCACTTAGGAAATCTCTGGCCCTCCTTTTCGCAGGCTATCCCGGTTTTCTAGGTGCGCTCCTAAAAAGTACAAGTTTCGCTGGTAACGACGGCGTGGAAGTTCGGTAGCAGCATTAGTTATCGAGTACTTGCCGTGATCATCTTCTGATAGCCGGCTTGCGTATGAATGTACTGCTACCGTCATAATTATGACTCTTTATGCATTTATCGCCCGGGCAGCGATAACCGTACCATGCGACTTCTCCCGTCCGCATCCGGCGCAATGCTCTGCCGTCCCGCGGACCGCTTAGCAAGACTCCAAGCGTAATAAGCGCTGATACGGACGCATGTCTACAGCTGCTTTCCCGTCCCCCCGCACGGAGTTGCGGACTGTTGTGCTACCTACGTGCACAGGCATGTCATATCTACTTACAATCACGTGGGCGCGTCGGAAGTCCATAGCGCATTAAGACCTAAGTGACAACGTGGATGGAACTACGAAGACTGGATAGTCACGGCAGGGAGGTCGTTAATCCACATGCGAACAGCCAAGATAGCATTCTAAAACTGTGACATGGAAACAATAACAAGGAATGAGTTTTAATCTGGGTTCGGAGTCGCCATCTGTAGGTGTGCCCGCAGCCCATAGTGGTTACCCAAACTAGAAATAGAGTTGTCGATTAGGCTGCCGGAGCGCCGTGAAAAGGGGCGTCAGAGCACTTTCCTGTGTCGAAGGAACCACCCCTAGATTAGACTATTTCCATCACTTCCGGAGTCGCGTGCCTTTTAAAGGCTCATCTATCAGTTTATCTCTCATATTCCTGATCATCCCGCACTGTTGGCGCGGGGATGGCGTACCTCAGAAACATCGAGCACGAGCAGCAGGGGGGGACAATGGACTAAGAAAGGAAGAAACGACGTCCAATGGCTGTAGATGAGCACGGTAAAGTACACCGGCGACGCTGGCCTCTATCTGAAGCATGCTATTAGAGTCGGATTATGATCTGGATGTGGATGGACGAGGTCCCTCCCTCGGTGCAAGCCTCTGATGCATCAAAAGCCATAATCGCCATTCACGTCCCGGAGCGTAACCGTCCCGTGCCTGGCATCGGCCAATTGATCGCTCCAGCGCCAGGTGAGATCTCTTTATATATGTGAATGGCTAACGGTGGAGCTCGCCCGCCAGGTCAAGCACGCCTCTCTGGCCCTGACCCCCCTGGGAGAATTCTGGTGACCTAACTGATGCATCGATGATTCGAGGGCTGTGCAGCGGATCCAATAGCCAGTTCCAGTCGGGGCTCCATTTGGACTCTTCATTAAATAAGGGGCGTGGATGGCATTGCTGACACGGCACTGTACCGGGTGCGTGCGGTGTGGCGGCAGGACAAAATTGGAACGTCGGTGAGTGATAACGCGTGGGCGTGTTTGATAACAACAGATGCACGTGTATCCTCTTACCCCTTTACTTGGTACCACAAATGGAGGTGAGCGACGGTGACGAGCTCAACAGCATCTCGAGAGAAGGCATCGCTTTATGAGAGCATAAAGGCTCACGACCGTAGAACCGCGCTTTGAAGCTGGTGGTATCCTGGTATATTGCGGCATATGTCAACAGTCCGTTGGACAGCCGGCTATTGCGATGGACGTGTCCTCGTACACGCTATCATACCCAGATCTATCGTGCTGAAGCCTTTCATCGCATGCCAGGTTCACTTCTTTATCATTGGCGCCCGTGCATAGAACTTCCCGAGCCCCTGCCTGTTACGCTTAGCTCTCGAGCTAGGCTGTAAGCTGGAGGGCAATACGTGCGTCTCTTGTATTCGTCATTCTTCGCTAGTTACCGACTGCTTAGGATGTATTAGCAGTAACACGGACTGTGCACGTTCGTCTTACTCCCCCCCTTAATACAGGGCAGCCACTGTAAGAATTTTGCAGGACGGTCGGAGCCGTGGCCGGAGCAAATTGTCGCGCTTCCAACTATGGTGCCTCTCAAGCTATCAGATAGAAAGACCTGGGAAGGTCTAGATCTGTACGCGTAAGCGTACACGTGATTATAGATATCATATATCTTCTCTAGAGCCTTCCAAGCTCGTATCAACAGCTATGACGTTATACTCAACACCGTTGGAATCTTTGGGTCCTGATAAATATAAATACACCCATATCTTCCAACTAGGTCCTCTGGTCAGCTAGAGATCTTTAGATATAGCAAGCGAATCACTATATACTGTTTCCTCCCAATTGCTTCCACATCCTTTCTTCTGCTGCGACACCTGCTGAGAATCACCTTGTTCTTGCTTGAGTCTACCCTGCACCTTTTCTTATACTAAATCATCCCGGGTAGCCTCATCACTCACTCCAGGGTAACCTCATCATCAGTTCACAGACTTCCTAGACAAGCTTGTGTTGCCCAATCTGGAAGATGCACGTGGAAGATCTCCGAGACTTATGGACGATCAGATGGAGTGACCAGGATTGATTGTAATATATGGAACTGTCTGTTCCGCGCTCTTTGTACTTAGTCCTGCTCGTACATGAAGCGATCTCCTAGGCAATTCCGAGGACATCACTATCTGGATAGGGGACGATCTTACAGGTACAACTACGAATGGGGAAAGAACAACGAATGATATATGAAGCTATCTGCGCTGGACTTCAAGCCTTAGATAGTTGGAGAAAGTTAAGAATCAACAGTCATCCAGTTCTACCCGTATACCAGATTTCTACCTACCCGTTATCATATCACTCAAGGCCCCCTTTTCCAGAAATTCACCACTAGCCATGACAGACACACGGGCCAGCAACAATACTTTGGCACCCGAGAATCATGTCTTCCTCTTGACCGAGATTTAAAACTGGGTGGTTGGAAAGTAAGGCGTGTCCATAATACAAGCAGGGATATCAAAGAGAAAACGGCCCCTTTGAACTGCGATGTTGAGGCAAGGCCCAGGGGCACAAGATAAAACCTGCATCGAAGGGGACCGTAATGATCAACCTCTTCCATATAGAAACCGTCTTATTGTATTTCTGCATCTTTAATAACGTAGGATATTACGGTTTGAACCACTACCTTGCCTTTATAACAGTTATCAAGCATAGACATACTGCGGTAAAGCACGGGCAAACGGAATCCCAATACCAGCATCCAGGGTTAAGATTAATAAACTTCGTTTGGTCTTTGTGTGAGAGAACACAGTGCTTAAGGGACTGTGGCTAGCAACCAACCAGCGGCCGACCCACCTAAGAGTATAAATAACCATCTGGCAGTAAATAATAGGGGACGCCAGATGGAAGTAACCTAAAACGCTTACTTCTTGGAATTGACTCTGCGACTGGTTGGCGATCACCTCACTCTAGCCCACAGCTATCCACTATCCCAGACTTAACGGGGCAGATGTAATAATAATGGTGAAGCGGAAGCCCTTCCCTGATAGCAGAATTTATAGTTACCACGGTTATCAAGCAAAAGTTTTCACACACTGCCATGTACTGGCGGGGCATGCTAGTAAGCGCCTAATACAAAATCAGTATGGTCTATATCGGGCCGTCTTAAAGGTGTATCAAAACTAAGACGCAAACAGTCGACGTTCCCGCTTCTAATTGTTCCTAATTCTTCTGAAAATACCATAAGAAATAGGCAAAGATGGGGGGCCGGAACAAGTTCCGACTGGAGGTTGTTATTAGTGTGTTCTAGGGTTGCGGCTGTAGATACAGTTCTGGGAAAGATTTGCAGGGAATCCTAGATCGTCCTAAAAGGCAGCAACACTTTGCGAATGCACATCTGGTTCGTTCAGATCTGGATAATATGATGTCTTCCGACATTTCAACAAGAAAGCCAGTGCTTTAGACCTCCTTTTTATGCACATATACTCTGGGCAGTAAGCCATACGGCTTGCGATAACGCTGTACGCGCTTCTTTAAGGTGGAGTGTTGCAGACGCCTATGCAGAAATCGTTAGGCGTCTATATTGTCCGTGCCCTTGCGACAGGCTCTACCTATCTTTATTACATCGCGATTACAACTTCGTCTCAAGGTGCATTTCAGAATTAGCAGCTGGAGAAAGCCGGGGTATGTAACACACCCGCCATCCAGTCGCAATCGAAACAGAGAGCGGGCGGAGCGAGTCAGGCTAGTCGAAAAACCATGGAGAAACCTATTCTTAGCACTGGAGGTACGGCCATCTGCGGTATGACAGTGCTCAGGTAAAGGCGACGCTTCTCATACTAGCGTTAGGTAGTCAGCGTAATCATTTAGTAAAACAATGAATTTTCAAGAGACATCACACCGAGTTTTTGAGAGGAAATCGCGAAAGACAAGTCATCAAGCCCTGACCGACAGCAATTTCAAGCACCTCTGTTAGCAGTTCCTAGCACCAAATCAACCTTAGCGGCACCATTTCGATGTTAGAAGGGCCGTTCACGTGACGCTAACCTAGTTTTTAAACCATATGCAACCGTCAAATCGACACTAGAAAGATTGGGCCCCACATCGGCGGCTTTTTGCGGTGTACCTTTTTAAAGAACTTTTGCCAAGCTGTTAAAGAATGAGGCGATATTAGGCGGTCTTCGATGTTTGACGAGGCACATTACCGTAAGCGGCACCGAACGCGAAATACAGCTAACTTTTAATGACCCATATCGACGTTGCCCTTGTACCTTGGACCAGTAACCGCTAACCGCTAACCTCTAATGAATTCTTATAGGTCAGGGGTTCGGTTCGGACGACAGCCTCTCACAACTTAATATTAAGGTTCTCACGACATACCCTATCACTCGGTAATGAGCAGTGTGGCTACTATTGGACGGCCCATCTCGATCCCGACTCTAGCGCGCTAAACGACAGCATCTCTATCAAGCGGACATACAGCCTTGAAACCAAGCCCTATTTACAGCCCTCGCAGGGATTTATTACAGTTATTAATAGCATACAATACTCAGGGATTATGGCAGTTGCTTAGTCGTAGCATAATTACAAGCCCCGTTTTTCTGGACTGTAGAGTACGATTGGCTAATGGCTGTCTTGTGTATCTGCCATGCGATTTATTAAAGGGTGATACATAAGGTTCGTATCGCCCCTGTAGCTACTGGTCCGAGAGCCAATACGTAGTAGCTTAAGGGTAGATATTCGTAGGATTTCTATCACGTGATGACCTCAATTCACGTCAGTATGGTGGCGTCCTATGTATCTGATCTAGGAATTTGGTGTGTCGCAACATAATAGGACACAGCCAATCCAAACCAGGGATGTTTAAGATACATGTGGCTTGTATGCCGCTAACTGCGGTAATCCTTGAAGGTTGTACAAGCCCCACCTATCTAGAACTGCCTCATTTTAAGTAGTTGATATAATGAACTACGTCACGGCCCACCAAAACCGTCAAGTGAAATACATAAACGAGTGCAAATCTGACCTCGATTAAGCTTATTGCGGAATAGAAAGCCTACGAGACTTTAACCCCTAACCTACCCGCGCTCGGACAATAGGTTACAGAACCGATGCCAATACTTTTGTATGCGCATCTTGATAAATTTTATGGCAAATACACTTGCCAGCTGTAAGCCGGCCGTACCGTGCTGTCAAGAAAACCGGGGCTTGTGAAGCACTGACTGCCATATTCCCTGCAAGGGTGTGGGTCTCCCCGCGCAAGACAATGGAAAGGGGAGGGTCCTATTCCTAACTACGCTACAAGTAGTGGTGGTCTTTTCGCTTTTGGCTCAATTGAGGTCGAAATCCGGACCTCGCCAGCACTGCCTCTATCCAAGACTGACTCCAACATTTCGGCCGAAAACTCCGCTGTAGCGTGTGAGACCGTCCCTCGGGTAACACGGGATGTGACACAGCTTAGTATGGCCAAGGAGGCGAGGGCTTGATAGTGCCGGGTTCAGTATGCAGTTGCAGTCTCGCACTGCGAGACGAATGCGTCTTTTTCCGACCCTATTCATGGAACTCAATGGGATGGAGTTTTACAGACAAAATGACAGCACAGACTCGGCTCGAATAGCTCAATTATGGAATAGTCTCATCCCCCTCTTCCGTAATGACTGTGACCGTTTCCGTGACACTGATGCTGCCTCTGCCTTCCAAGGAGCTCGAAGAATCGTCGAGCTTGCCGCTGCAGATAATGCCAAGTTTCGGCTTGCCGTCGCTCCGGCTATGGACAAGTTCCATAACTGTTGGACTAATTAGATCCTCCACGATCACTCTTGTTTCACCCTTGCCTGTTTTTGGGTCGACCTTGACCTGTCGCAGTATCCCGTCGTTGTAGTCCACACAATACGCGGCGCTAGCATCCTTCATTAGCACCATCCCGTTGGTGTTAGGCACGTCGTCCGTGACGATCTCCACGGGGCCTGTAGTCCGTATACCCCAGCCGGCACCATCGTCGTCGAACGCGACAGGTATGCGGCACAAGGTGCCCACGCTTGCGTTGGCAAACCATATGTAATCGCCATTTATGCGCATAGCACATATCCCAAACCTGCCTGTCTTGCCTTCGCCAGTTTTCCGCATAGTGTCGTCGGCGAGGAATATCGAGACCTTGCCTGTCGAGATGTCCAACAGCCATATATGGTCCTTGTATGAGTCGGATATCAGCAGCGTCCGCTCCGTCACTGAAAGGCAACCCATGCAACAGCCCGCGTCGGGTAATATCGCCATCCTGGTCACGGTCGGCTGCTCATCGTCGTACCCCCTAAACGCTACCCGCCAGACGATATAATTACTAATTTCGAGGCTATCAAACTCGACGTATGCTGTATAGACGGCGTATTCGTCGTGGCAGCCCTTCAAGGGGGCTATGTACAGGGCACTATTAGCGTCTGGGAAAGTGTGCATCAGTCGCGGCGGCTCGTCTGGCTGCTCAGGGTCGAAATCGTGAAGCTCGGGCTCAAGCACGCGCGTAGCCAAGATGTGGCCGTTCGGGCGTATGGTGCTCCCTTCGTACCATCCATTCTTTGGTAAATTTGTTAAAAGAACCACCTCTGGCACTGAGTCGTCGGCAGCCATTCTGGAATAGAATCGGGAGATAAGCAGTGAAGGGAACACCGAAATAAAGCAGAAGCCAACAGGATAATATAGTACGGGAGATGAAGGTTGCTTGCACGTGTCGTGCCAGAATTGGATATGATTTTGAGACAACAGAATGACGGACTACCGAACATGGTGGACAAGAACCCGCTGGTCCGTTTCTTTATATCTTGCAACTGCCACACATGCCGCACGGCCCCGAAAAATACTACATACAGGATAGCATAGGCCCCTCTTTAGCTGCCAGTCCTAGTGTATAGCTAGTGTAGGGGGAGGATCCTCTCCACTTATCAGTCTTTATACGATCGTTTATACAAAGCATTCTACCATAACTACTTACTCATACAAGTTCTCGGATAAGACCGCAGTTAGTAAAAGTGACTGGAGGGACCCTTTATACAGCCGAAGGGCATCTCTTAGTTTGATAACCACGGGCCAAAGAAGAGTATCGCTACCCAAGGGTACTCTACCCTATGCGTGAACCCTTGTAATAACACAATCGGCACGATCCAATATCCCGGCTGTCCAAGACGTCGGTTCCTGATAGCTTAATATCACCGTGTTTTAAGGGTCGAGATTCCCATCCGATTGGTTTAATAATGCCCCGGTTTACGCAGCTGTTTACGAAAAAGGCCTAGCCAACAGGTAACTATTAAAGCCGGGCATTAGCTTGGCGTATAATGTTACCACATGTTACCTCCTTAAAATCATGCCTGATTCTTGACGTATGGCTACGCCTGCGATGCAGTTGTCCCTACGACCTTCAATTCCTCAGGCCTTGTTTCGAGTTTACGGGGATCTGCATTTTAATTGGTTAAAGAATGAAGTGGGAAAAGTACCCGGAGTGCCTCGAATGCTCGAAACCGGGGCTGAGCTCCCTGAGGTAGAATAACATAGGTAATCCTTAACAGTACTGTAGACGCGCACCATCCGTACCGGCGACTCTAAATGTACGTATGGTCCGGAACGCTGAGATGCAGCCCGTAGAGGTCTAACGGGCCAGCCTACTAACAAAGCTTCATGGCATGGATCATTGTACATTGTACCGTATCATATCTTGAAATTCGTCTACTTGTCAAACGCCAAGATGATCCTCTTCCAGGCGGGTTGATAGTAGTTCTTCTTTGTTCCATAATTGGTTTGATATTTTAAACTATCCTACGTAGTATGTGCCGGAAGAGACTGCCGCAGCTACGTAATCACCGAGCGAGGAAACACTAAGCCCGTCTGGGGGATCGCCGCCTTGGCAATCGCCAAGTGGAACGAATTTCAAGAGATAATACGGTACGATATACGGGGGAGAAACGGGGCAGCCCTAGGCCTAGACCGAGCCATCTCATACCCACACGAACTTAGAAACAAATATTTGGCGGTTCTCGATCCGAATAAGGCGGGAACAACCTTCTCCATTATCCCCCCGGTCTGCAGTGCCAAGATGCGGTACAGTACTCTACGTTCCGGCTCAAAACTCACTAGCGACGTTAAGGTCTCTGTAATCAGACGCCGAGTCACCACAGGCATGCTCGTAACTTCGATTCTGTAAGCACATATCTCGGTTCCCTATCCCTCCCTAACCTGTGCAGTATACTCCGCCCCATTACCCGCGTGACCCTGCCAGTTCTCTCTGCCAATATGCGTGGTCTTACAGAGCCCAAAGGCTGGCCCATCCAACCGCCGTCTTATATCGCTACATAGTGGTATAAAGACCGGTTTCCTTTCCATGTCGTCCATATACCCAACACTCCGTTTACCGGGTGTCATTCGCTACATAAATAATCCCGAGTTGCGATCTTCAGATGTGTAGATATACAGTCTTCTCTACTAGCGTAGCAAAGCGGTTTTTTATGAAGGTATTGAGAACTGAAATAATGTCCCGCCATAGTATGGGACCTCACATTTTTCGGCACTATTCAGATCTGGCAGAAGGCTAAGATGCCTTGAAAGTGGCCCAGAGGATCGTGCCTGGGGATTTATAAGGCAAACACCCCCTTCAAGCACCACCCCCTTCACGCCCCACCTATTATCTTCCATTTTAAAAATAACGAAAAATGATAAAAATAAAAGAACTTATTAT
>QJOA01001072.1:0-13461 GCA_004155915.1 Monosporascus sp. CRB-9-2
TTATATAGTTATAAAGTATATATTAATAAAGTTTTATAATTATAACCTTTAAAATACAAAAGTTTAATATTTTTATATATAATTTAAAAATATTAATTTTTAATATGTACTATAATACGAAAAAAAGAATATATATAAATTTATATTTCTTTTTTATTATATAATTAATTAAAAGTTTTACATTTTATATTATATATGTATATAAATAATAATAATATACTTTTATTATATTATATTTAAATATATATTAATAAATTTTTTAAAATTTATTAACTATTAAATTTCTTTTAAAATCTTCATTTTCGGTTTAATTAGATATATAATTACTTATATTATTTTTTATAGCTTTATATAACTTGTGGGTGTTATGTTTTGGATTTTTAAATATCTTAACGTGATTAAATTTGCTGTTCGGAAACTAAGTGGACCCGATTTGTACAGGCGTTGTGGAACGGCACCTACCTCCCGCTAAAAGAGGCTAGGTAACTTTAAAAACATACAGTTTGGCTTGTTTACGAAGATTACTAACCAAGATTACTAACCAAGATTACCCATGTGTCTTGAATACGCGCATTCATACGAATAGCTGACAGCAGCAGGCTTGGCAGCGGAGTTGCCGTGCAGCTCAATTATTCCTTTTTGCGTTACGGGTCAACAAGAGGTACCAAGTTAGATGAAACTTCCCAACTCCGGTCCGCTGGTGCCCGGAGTAGGCATACAGCATGTAAGAGGGGGTAGTTGTCGCAACGACTAAAGGATCTATGGCGTTTTCCGTTTAGGAGATAGGGGATAATGATCGGGATTAGGTAGAGGAATAGGTCGAAGCCGCTTGACATTCGAAATTATTAGGCACTGACAGAATTCGATTGATTCAGTCATTTACGCTTCTCGAAATCCGCACATCGCAGTGATATGTCTGGATAGGTACGTTTCCCCCGCCGGTCGAGTCTCAATCCCAGATCTAAACGTTCTCGATGTCATCGTCCCCGTCGTTTATCGAGAAGCCGCCGGCTGAGCAGGTATCGGTTTTGGATACCGGAGGTGATGGTACCACTAAAAGCGACGTTGAGGCGCCAGCCCTGGCAGGTGAACAGGAGGGGGACGCAGCCTCAACCGGAGGAGATGCATCGCCAAGAAAAATCCATGGCTTTATTGTAAGGCTAGCCACAAGCATAGCCTAGTGTAGTGCACGTTGCTAAACCCCTTTTCACCGCAGTGGTTTATCGCTGTCATAGCCATCCTTTCGAGCGTCTTCCTGTACTCGTTGGACAACACAATTGTCGCAGATATCACGCCAGTAAGTCGTGCATCCTTCTTTCAGCCTTAGGACCTCTTGCTTTCTTGCAGATAAAGTACGGGATACTGACGTACCAACGCTTGCAGACCGTAGTGAACACATTTGGGAACGTTGACAACCTGCCATGGCTCTCAGTTGGGTAAGCTGAACGTTTTCGATCGTGATGGAAACAGTACTTCCGAGGCACGATCTGAATCTAACTTCGCCATTCTCCTACAGATTTCTCCTTGGTGGCGAGTCCGCAGTGCTACCGTTTGGAAAACTCTACGGCCTATTTGACGCGAAATGGCTCTACATCGCGTCGTCCATCATCTTCAACGTCGGTTCAGCCCTATGCGGCGCTGCTCCGAACATGGAAGCCCTCATCGTTGGCCGAGTCCTTGCGGGTCTTGGAGGGAACGGAAGTGAGCGAATCCTTAAGTCATCTGTCACGCCCTCTGTTCAATACTTGCATACCTCCAATTGTGCCATTTCAACCTCTGGTGCCCTCGGCATATGCGTTCAAAACCTAGATTTGTTGCTGCATCGTCACGAGAGGGCAGTCGCTAACCTCAATTTTGCAGTGTATCTTGGGGTCATTACCCTGCTATCCGTCAACACTTCAGACCGTGAGCGTCCTGGATATATCGGTTTCATGTATGTTGGACTCCCTCACACGATGTTACACCTGGAACTTTTATTGTACTAATCTTGTTCCCTTAGCGGGGCGGTCTGGGGTGTTGGAACCATCTTGGGACCGGTCGTAGGGGGCGCCTTTGCGGAGTCATCGGCGACATGGCGATGGGCCTTCTACATCAACCTATGCGTCTCGGCGGTGTTCGCGCCGGTCTATCTCTTTTGGCTCCCATCTTTCAAGCCTCGTGCCGGATCCAAAACGCTTCAGCTCATCCGTGAATATGACTTGGTGGGGACCGTGCTCGTTGTTGGGGGGCTCCTTACACTGATCATGGGAATCAATTTTGGTGGCGCCTTATATGCCTGGAACAGTGGCCGGATCATTGCGCTTTTCGTTGTTTCGGGCGTGCTTTTCATTGCATTCGGCGTCCAACAGACATACACCATCGCCACCACAACCACGACGCGTCTCTTTCCGGTGCAATTTGTTAAAAACTTCAACGCCGTGCTGGCTTTCATATGCGCATCAGCCAGCAACTGCGCTTGCTTCATTCCTATCTACTACATCCCCCTATACTTCCAATTCACCAGGGGTGACGGCGCTATCGATGCCGCCGTGCGGTTGCTTCCTTATATCTTCGTCTCATGCACGACGATCCTAGTCAACGGGCACCTCATGGGTCGGTTCAGTTACTTCCAGCCATGGTACATCTCAGGCGGTGTCCTTGCGCTTATTGGCGGTGTTTTGATGTGTACGTTATAGAATCTCGCGCCCGATATCCAACTCTAGATTCCATTTATTAACGGCACGGCGTTAGCACGCACGACAACAACCACCCCTCAAGGGCAAATATACGGTTATGAAGTCGTCCTAGCGCTGGGGACAGGGGCCTGCTCCCAGGCTGGCTACGCCGTAATCTCAGCCCTGATTCCTCCAGCTGACATGTCTTATGGAATCAGCTTCATGATGCTTGGTGAGTTGCTCCTTTTCTCTTCGTCTTTTGGTCGTTCAACGAGACTATGGAGCTCCCCCACTCCCTCTCTCATCCAGAGACAAGCAAGCTGATAGCATTTCTTTTAAGCACAAACTGGAGGCATTGCCCTTGGATTATCCATAGCGGGAGCCGTTTTCGTCAATCGTGCGGTTGACGGGCTGGCATCGGTCTTGCCCAACGTACCTCGCTCGGAACTCCAGCTGGCTGTGTCCGGCACGAGTGGCCACTACTTCCAGTCGCTGCCGCCCGATTTGCAGGCGCGAGCGGTCGACACCATCGTAAATGCAATGTCCAAAGTCTACATTCTGGTGTATGTGGGCGCCGCTGTGGTCCTAGTTCTTTCGCTTCTCTTCACCGTAAGTTTATATCGGAAGGCATAGCCCGGGGGGCTTATGTAGCTCCTCAGTTTCAGTGACGGAGAGATGAACTGCTTGCTAACTATCTCCTCCAAGAAACGAAAGCTCTACAATGCAGGGCCATCGGTTGCGGCTTGAGTCAATAGTGGCAAACGGCTTATACAAACTCGAGCGGAAACTTCCGGAACGTCGCAGCTCGATACTGTACTACATGTCGCACCATTGTACGCGAGATCCAAGCATATGTGATCAACTCCCCTGGGGTCTATCCCCAGTCGGTTGGCATCAAGTTGAATGAGGAGACATCCGCAAGATCTAGCTGTCGACTCTCAATCCCGGTCTCACTCAAGCTGGATATTCTTTTCTCGTTTTGAAATGGCCGACTTGGTCTTGATGCAACAGCCAGCATGTATCTGATTCTTGGCTGAAGAGTTAGGCAACTTGGGTTTGCCGTTTCATGGGCTGGTATGGGACAAAATCAGTCATAATACACAAAAGGGTTATGATTAGAACTACGGGCTCTGGTGGGACGGGTCAGATATACTATGATGGGAATCAGGATAGAACGGAGAGACTAAAAAGCATAATCGAGAGAGAAATAAAACCGGGTAGGAGTCTATCATATAAAGAGAAAAGATTTTATACGCTCAGGACGTTATATTATTTGTATAGGTGCGTTACAGCTTCCTTATTATGGTTATTATAGCTACCGTAACAGCTTCAAATAAATGGATGTCCATACCTAACAAGGTCGCCTACATGGATTGCGCGTTAAGGTTGTGCAATATTATGGCCACGCGGTGGATCAGGTTGCATTGCTTTTAACTCTAGGGGTCGTCGATACAATGTGGAGATAGATCACGATGGTTTTGCAACTAGGTATGATGACAGGGCTTTGCATAGCCACAGGCTTTTCCTTAAGCCTTTTTGCTAAAGCCCCAACTAAAAATGACGACATTGAATGGTAGCTAGAGTGTGGGGTGGTTACGGGACCTGGTGGATAATTAAAAGTCCCAGGGGTAATTTTAGTTAGTTACCTCCACCCGGTCCGCTATATTTTGAAAGGCTCAAAAGTATAGTAGACCTGTATGATATTTGTATGGTATGTGACCTGACGTGTTTGACATGGCCCCACGCCGAAACGGGACGATAACCCCTGATCAAGGCGTTACCGTAGGGCGTATTGGGCGATGTGGAGGCAACTAACTAAATATACTATGGTACCCCTGGGGCTTGTAACATGAGTCTGATTTCTTTCACGCGGCCACCACCATACCTTATACCCCATCCATATCCGCCCACATTCCTAAAACTTAATTACAGTCTCAACCATACATTGGAATTCGGGATGAGCATCCGGGACCATGAGAACTGAATCTCTTCCGACCATCAATGCAGCGAAGCCAATCCTCATTACCCGTCAAGCCACCCTGCAAACACTTACCCCAAGTGCTTCTCCAAGAAGTCTCGAGCGTCCTTCATCAAGGCCGGCGCTACATTGTGGTAGATAATCGCATGCCCCGTGTTCTCATACACGTTAATAACGTGATCGGACGCCGCGGGGAAGCGGTCGTACAGCGCATAGGGTTGGCTGCCGCATTCTCGACCACAGAACGAAGCATCGTTGTTGCCGATGCCCAAAAACACGGGCCTCTGGTAAGACGGCGCCGTAACAAGGTGGTACGTGAAGGTGACGGCCGCACCCAGGGTGTCGAGGTCACGGGTCGCGTAGTCCGTCTCCAGGGCTCCAACGTCGTAGTCGCCACCAAAGTTGGCTACTTCTCGCGCCGCCAGGGTCGACTGCGTCTGGTAAAACGACTCGAGGTGGCCCCATTTGTCGGGGTCGATGGTGTTGGCGGCGGACTGCAGTCCGGCCAGGAAGGATGGATAGATGTATGGCAGCTCCCACGCGATGCCAATCAGGACGATCGCGTCGGCATCTTCCGGGAACCGGTCGGCGATGGCATTGGAGGTGATGGCACCGATGGAGAAACCAACCAAGGCGATCTTCGCATAGCTCCTGTCGAGAAGCTCACGTGACCGCACCTTCTGGATGACGTGGTGCATAGTCTGGACGTAAGTCTCCGTCTGCGCTTCCAACAAACCGTGGGGGTGGGTGGAATTGCCGGCGCCTTTGTGCAAGTCGGTAACACGTCCAGCCGTGGGCAAGGGGTCAAGTAGGGGGCAGGCGACTCACCTACCAGGTCCACGGCTAGCGTCGAGTAGCCGCTCAGCGTCATGAACCGCGTCCAGCTGTGGCTCTCGGGCTTGTAAGGGAAATCCCACATGATCTTATTGAACGTGGCGCCATGGGCAAGGATCTGCAGCGTATCCTTGCGCTCGACGCCTGGCCCGGGCTGACAGTACCGAGCCGACAGCTCATAGTCGGCTTCAATCAAGATTTCCCGTTCCGCTAATGCGAATAGGATGTTGACATCGTAATCCTCCATGGTGAAGTTGCCCTCTACCGACTTGGTGACGTGGACGGGAATGATCATAAGTTGACAGACCGCACCCCATTCTGTCGTCTCGTTGGCCACTGGCCCCTGGCGCCCTAGGATGTCCTGTATTAGTAGGGGGTTGGGGGCGGCAGCACATCACGTTTCTACTTTTCTCGTCACGTACCCGTCAGATGGTGACTCGTAGCCCTCGTCCACGCCGGAGCGGCGGCTGTCAATAACGTGGCGGCGAGAGTGGACAGCTTCGAGGGCCTCATGATGCTGCGCTTGATGGGTTGCCCTGATAGGACTGCACTGATGGGGTTGCACAAACAGTGACATTCGTAAGCACTTGTGTGCTTTGATTGATCCCGCGCTTTTCAACAGGAAGCTGGTGATGGACACCCCGGTTCAGCAGCGGACCCGAGCGGTCGGGTCTTTACCCCCACGGACCGGAGTGTGGCTGACCACAAACCGAGATCTGAGTTCTTGCAGGCCAAGCAAAACCTTATGACTCAATTGGCACTATGTTTTCAGCTGAGGCGAATTTGATGGGCAGCTGTACCTGACTGAAAGCAGGTGGATCTTCAGGTACGATCTTGAGGAATCGACAATCGGGTCATTTATTTACGGCGTCGATCCCTCGAGCTCGCGAAGGCAGAGAGTGTTTTGGCGAGCGGGATTACTTGCTCTTCTCTGAGAACAACAAGCCTAGGAAGACTGTTTCCGTTGTCCTACATATGCCGAGAAAGATGGCACGTCTTTACCTGCTTGCGGCCGCCCTATTCGCAGGCTTGGGTAGCACTGCATACCAAGATGCAGCAGTTTCTGCATGTGTAAGTGGTTCCCCGGCACTCTGACGAGCGCTATGGCTATTCCGACAGTGCTATGTACTGTACTTCTACCATCGCTATCACTACCAATCATACTACCATCTACAAATACCATGTACCTCAATGGTGCTGGGTTATAGCTTGGTGAAGGTATTGGAGGTGGTGATTTAGTTAGTGGTTTGGATGTTTGTACAGTACACCAAAAGCATCTACTTCTTTAAATAGACTTAGCTACCGTCGGAATAGCCACGGCGTTCGATTAGGGGTCTTAACGCAAGCTGATCAATGAGTGGTGAAGAGAACAGTGCTCGCTACTGGCGTCTCAGCTACCGGACACGACATATCCTAGAGATGCGTCGAATTCTTCTGTCTATCGCACAGAGAGTACAGCGTTTTGGTGTAAGTGACGCTTCTCTTCTGCCGGCTCCCGCACAGAGTCTAACCTCGCTTTGCCAGCCTGGACAGAGTGGCTAGACCCAACCTGCGTCTTCCTGCCTAGGACAACCGAGGAAGTCTCCCAAGCAGTGTCCATATTCACCGAATATGGCTGTCCATTTGCCATACGTGGCGGCGGCCACAGTGCGGTCCGAGGTGCAGCCAACATCGAGGACGGCATTCTAGTTAGCATGAGGCGCATCAAGGACATCACCTTCAGCGAGGACAAGAGGACAGTCAGCATCGGTGCCGGTAATACTTGGGCTGAAGTGTACAACGCGGTTGAACCTCACGGGTTCATGGTAGTCGGTGGGCGTTTTGCTCCTGTTGGCATGGGTCTTGCGCTGGGTGCCGGGTTCTCTTACTTCACGAACGATCTTGGGCTCGCGGTCGATAACGTAGCTGGACAACGAGTCGTTCTTGCCAACGGGACCGTGGTGGTAGCAAGCGCAGAGGCCCATCAAGATCTGCATTGGGCTCTGAAGGGCGGTTCCAACAACTTCGGCGTCGTCACCCACTTCATCCTCGAGACCGTCCCCCACCCGGGATTGTACGGAGGCAGGGTCACGTATCCACCGAGCTCCCTCGACGCTGTGCAGAAGGTAACGTACGACTACCAAGTCAAGACAGCGCCCGAGCACCGCGACGTTCACGTGCTGCCGACGTACATCTACGACTCGGTCTCAAACACCACCTACGGCTATTCGCCCCTTGCTTACCTCAAGAACGCCACGGCGCTTCCTGCCTCGTTGCAGCCGTGGCTGGACATCGAGCACACGAACTCCACCATCAGGGGCCGCACATATGGCAACCTGGCCGAAGAGCTCGCCGCAGGTTTCCCGGACGGGCTTGTGTAAGTGAACCCCACCCCCAATCGAACTTTACGCACACGGGGCAAAGAACACTAGCGACTAATGGATGCCGGACTGGGCTTTCTCAGCCAATCTCTATACACTTTTACGGTGTACCCCTCCGAGTCGTACCTAAAGTTTGCCCTCGAGCGCTTCCACGAGTTCTGCTCCGGCTTCTCGCACATCGAGGGTCTTGCGGGCCTACAGACTATCATGCCGATCCCCCCACAGGCGATCGAGAAGGCGTCGGGCAACAACCCTCTGGGTCTAGAACGAGCGCGGCCGGGGACTTCCCTAACAGGTAACCCAAGCTAACTCATTTTGCTTTTTCTCCCACATGTCTAGAGGGACATTGAAAGCTCATATAGTATCTTGTTATAGTGGTCGGTCTGGGCCTCCAGTTCAATAACGAGGAGGACATCGACGAAGTGTTCCCGGCCTGGGACATCTTCATCCGCGACCTGCAGCTGGAGGCGAAATCGCAGGATCTCCTGTTCCCGTTCATGTAAGCCCGCCGCATAGACTCCCCTGCCCCTCGCGCCCCGTTGCTGCGAGCGTATCTAAACGTCTGATGGTTTTTGGCTGACTAATCTCTCCCCTCCGTAGCATGTTGACCTACGCGGACGGCAATCAACAAGCCATCGCCTCGTACGGCGATGAGAGCGTCGAGCGTCTGCAGGAGGTCTCCGCGGCGTACGATCCAGACATGGTGTTCCAGCGGCTGGTTAACGGCGGACAGAAGCTGCCTCTCTTTTCATAAACATTTCTGAATTAGCACCCACGTACTTATATACCTGCTCATTTATCAGCACCCGCGTTTAGACTGAGAAAATGATCGTTCTTTCCGATACCATCATATCACAAATCTTACATGTAAAGATCCCTTCTCGTCCCACACTCGATATATCACACTCTCAAGGCAGCTCGCCAAACGGAAAATAATATATTGGAACGTCTTCGAATGCCAAGTTCAAATAGGTCTACAGTAGGAACTCATTGTTATGGCAGCCACAGGTTGGGTGGTTCATCTGTACATAGGATCAGGTTATGGTGATATGGGGTGGGGTCCTCAGGTCACCCACCGTATTTGTATGTAGATCAGGAGCGGGAACCTCCGTCCTACTTCCTACTCCTCCCGGCCGCCTAGGTAAATATACTGGGCTTTTCCCTAGTAATTAGAACTCGTGCGTCATCACCATCCCAGTGCCACCACCCTCAGTTGCCAAGAGCAAGATAGAGAATGCGTTAAGTCCGTTCCGAGCCCCCGGGCCCCAAACGTGCAATGGGTGGCTTTTTGCCATCTTGAGAATATAGGTTTTGGGAATTGATTATTCTTCCCACTTAACGCCCCATTATCATCCAGTCGTGGAAGATGCGGCTCAGAGTATACGTGCGTTTGTGCGATGGCAAGACGTCAGTAGAGTTCTGATGGCTACCTGAGATGCATGCCAACCTGCCACAAAACACCGTCAAGGTAAACACTAAACAGCGTCAAGGTAAACACTAAACACCGCGGCTTTAATGGGAAGGGAAAGTCTTCGTAGTATTATTGGGCTTTGGAATATCACGTGAGCGAGAGCAAATTCTGAAATGTACTTAATTGTACTCAGCTAGCTATGACGTTGCTAATCACTCTCTAGATATTCAGAAGCCCGAACTCCGAACAGAGTCGCTTTCGACGCCAGAGTTTACGGACCACGGAGCTCATTTGCCACTCCCTCGAATGCTTTTGCTCTGCAGCGCTATCTTTGGCAGCCGTATACAACGTACTACTTGCCAATGGGTTTGGTCTCATCGACGTGGTCGAGAGTGCCACCCATACTTAAGATCCATACTTTGCCGGGGTTGCTAGGAATCTTGTTGCCGTAGAGGAAGCTTGACGGAAATCCGGGATCGAAAGGAACGGCGTTCTCAATCTCTTCGATCTCCTCGTCGGACAGCTTGATGGGGATTGCCTCGATATTCGCCTTCAGGTGCTCGACGGAGCGGCCGCCGACTATGGGGAACACATAGGGAGCCTTGCTGGTAACGTACGCCTGGGCAATGCTGGTGATTGCGGTGTTTCTGCGCTTGGCAATGGCTTCGAGGGCCTTGCTGACCTTTACGTCGTTCTCACTGGGCTCCACGTTGCGACCTTCCTTCTTCTTCTGTTCCAACTGCTCCGCGCTCCTGAAATTACCACCGCCTAGGGAGCCCCACGGAGCAAGGGCCATGCCTTCCGCGCGGGCCATCGGGATGATCTCGCGTTCGAAATCGCGGGCAGCTGCGTTCCATTTGCCCTGGTAGACGCTGAACTGGCGGAGCCCGTGGTTGCGTGCGTACTCGTTAGCCTTGCTGACGACCCACGCGGGGGTGTCACTGATTCCCAAGTACAGCACCTTGCCAGAGGCGACGAGGTGGTTGAGCGACTGCATCACCTCAGGGATGGAGGCGGAGTGGTCCCACCAGTGCACGTAGAGCTACTGAGGTGTAAGAAGCGCATTTTCGCCACGAGTGGTAGGCGGGGAAGTAAGAGACGGCGTACCAGGTCGATGTAGTCGGTTTGCAGCTTTTTCAAGCTGGCTTCAACCGACACATGCAAGCTCTTAGAGCCATTTCCCGTGAAGTTCACCATGATTTCACCGTCGACGTTACGGCCGGCGTGGAAATTCGTCGTGTACTTTGTGGCAATGACCATCTGGTCCCGATTGCCGCGCTTCTTCATCCATTCGCCAATCCACTTCTCGGACTCCTCCCTCTGGTAATTGTTGGAGGTGTCGATAAAGTTGCCGCCTTGGCTGTAAAAGTAGTCCAGAATATCTTCAGTCGTCTTCTGGTCGCAGGAGCCCACTGTGACACCCGTCGTCAGCGTTTGTCACCTCGAATAGTGAACAGCCAGCAGGAGCACCAATTGCGATCATTTGAGTCAGATGCGGTGGGGGGGTTAGAGAGGGAAATGGACTAACTGTAATCTTTCCAGGCGTCTCCAAAGTTCATGCCGCCCAAGCATAGTGGGCTAACTCGAACCGAGGCGGTGGGAGCGAGTAGGCGATAGCGGGCGAGAGGAGTCTTGGCCGGAGGGGCCAACGGCAGCGCTACCGATAGCGACATGGTGGATGGGACAGGGTCAGTGTAGGTACGGGATACGAAGTCTCGGGAAAGTTTAGCAAGATACTGAAGCCTGGGTGTTGCACTTGGGAAACACGCCAGTCGGAACAGGATGTTGGGTGTTGGACAGTAGAGGTTGCAAGATGCAGGATGCAATGGTAGACTGGGAAGAGGAACGGGTACGGCTTATAAAGTTATACATCTACCTATACAGCGTCCGTTATATTCTGCGGGGACAACATAGGCCGAGTTAGGATTGCAAGGGAGTATATGAATTCCTACCGCTGTTTGTTATGCACGGTAGGCGATATAGATAAAGCCGAAAAGACAGGTCCCCACTGCAACGCTGCTGCTTGAAAATCTCATGCAGTTCCCGATGAGGGTCAAAGAACCCGACTGGTCCAGGTTGCTCTGCCGAGAGACTGGCAGTCGCTGTTACGGTCTAAGTCCGATCTTAAGTCCTATAGCCTATCGCCAACAAAAGCTCAACATCATCGACGGACATGCTGGGGCCTAGAGCATCCAGATTATTAAAGCCTCTCCAACGGAAAACTTCAGACGACCCCCCGCAGGCGGGGTATAATTGACACACAGACAGGCACGCGCTATCTCAACTGCTTTCAGCTCCAGCGGCTCATAGCCAGTTGAGTCCTGGCTGCAGTCCTATCCGTATCGCCCTGCATTAGGGTCTTCATGGGTATAGAGTCAATGCCTGACACCGATGATTTGTGGGGTATTATGTGTTTTAGTCAAGTCCTTGGATCCACCCTGCTCCGGTCCCTTGGCAAAATCGGGGTCCGCTACTCTCGCGTCGAATTGGGGTGTCGCTGATCCACTTTCGACTCTTGGTGTTATGGAGAAGGGCCCCCCTTTGGAGCCCTTTAGGGCTGCAAGGGTCATCGGGGGCCCTTCAGGGATCGCTCTGTCAAATAGCCGCATTGGACTTTCGAGCTAATATCTGCACATTTACCGTTTGACAGTTATGGGCCCGGTTAGTTCAGCGGGACAACCGCAAGATGCCAAACGGTAAAAAATGGCGTCTTGGCGGCGAACCTGGCGGCACCTAAAAAGCTTAGCACATTAGCGCTAATCGCTTTGAACGGGACGAGTCGCCCGCTTTGCCCGCTGTAACGCGCTGTAACTATAGCGTACTGCGCGCTATAATACAGGCGGCCACTGTTACGGCATGGTCGCCCGTAACGTCTTCCAACTACGTACGGAGTACATATACAGCTGTAAGCACCTAGTTGGTTGCTACCACTGCAATCAATCGCGAGTCTTTTGCCTTTTGGCGCAGCGGTGTGGGGTGCAGCCGTTACACGTTAGTGAGACATTATTCTGTTGCTAGATACGAAGACGTGGTATCAACAAAAGTATAAAAGGTATCATTTCGCCCGCTTAGCTGATATCCACATTCCTAAACGCCTTTTATGTATGACGCAATCTGATTTTGGATCTGTGCCTCCATGTACGGAGATAAAGTTAGGGCATGGCTACCGCAACCAACATCGTCATGATGAAAAAGTAACTTTCTTTGGCTATTCTCGGACCAGCATCACCCAACTAACAACAGTCGACCACCAATCCCGACATGGCCGAGATCGGATCATCCACAGCTCTAATTTTGAATAATAGCTCTCCGCCTTCCTCGGTACATATTCCTCGAGTATTCTTCCTAGATAGGAGGTGACACTACCCTGACCTCCATTCCAACCAAGAACAACAGCAGGGCATTCCAAACAGATCTCGTTATTTTGTAATGATCTGATGACCAGCAAAGTCCTGGGCGTTTCAGAGAAGCATCCACCACAGCATTAGACGGGCCCGGAGTGCAGGGAGAACTTGGCACCGCACACCATTTTACTGGTTTATAGCACATGCAACCCCCAAACCATCCGGGAGATACTAATCACACGGTCTTGCGGTGGCACGTAGCCAGCATGATGATTGCCAAACTCCGAGGTCACGATGAGAATCAAGGTTGAGTTGCATGGACATGTATAAGCTTTAGAGGTAGAAGACTAAGTAATATAAACTGGATATATAAAGCCTTGTCCTTGCCGCTATCCTGGTGTGCATCCCTCAACAGAAAACTACATTTTGAGGAATAGATCTAGTTCATACGGAAACCATATCATATCGTCGCCTGCGAACATTCATCGCCACCTTAGCAACAATGTCGAGCCGCTGGCAAGCTTCCGACGGTTCTGACGAGCTTCCGCATGGTGATTGTAGTTATTCGGCGAGCAGAGGCGGAGGCAATCGCGTATATAACCGGAACCCCATCCACCTAAGAAGGTGTAAGAAATTTCCGAGCTCTTTGCCTCCTGTGTCCCAAGTGCCCATCCCTATCCTCCCGTCTAACCAGGCTTATTACTCGGAAGCTCTCCTTATCGTCGATCCCCGATCCTTAATGAGTTGACTGGCCGTGCGTGAGAAGTTCTTACTGACCTTGATCATTGTAGGGATAACTCTTGAGGGTGCCGCAACGGCGGAAACAGTGGCCAGAATAGGTTTTTTTTTTTTTTTTTTGGGGGGGGGGGGGGGGGGGGGG
>QJOA01001073.1:0-13432 GCA_004155915.1 Monosporascus sp. CRB-9-2
CGTCCTAGCCATCTCAAGTCATAAGGTAGGATTAGAACCTTCGACGTCGTAGGGACACTCCAGCTCATTACAAGTCAAACTTATTGTTAGCAGATATTAACGACTCATCACTGAATATGGAACCTTATACCATTGACCCCGCCACTCAACATGAGAACTCCCTAAAGGTCTTGGGTGTGTTCGATGCTTACAGGACCGCCTTTAAATATGTCAATTCCCAGCCTATACATGCATTCTTCATTATACCCAAGCAACTGCCATCAGGACCACGTCCCTTGCTAGTGAGATTCCACGGCGGTGCCTTCACTGAGGGCGAAGCTGAGGCTTCCATACGACCTTTGTACGGCAGCTCGATATCTCACTAATACCTCAGGTGTTCCAGTGGCTTACTACGGAATAGTTTTCTCGAACTGGCGCTCAAACACGGTGCGGTGATCCTCACGCCTGACTATCGTCTGCGTCCCGAACACGAGATGGCAGAGGGAATCGAGGACATCCGGTCTTTCTGGAATGGGTTGAGCAGGATGTGCAGCAAGTTCTACGCAGGTCGCTCCCGGATCTAGAGCTAGACGTGGCCAACCTACTAGTGGGCGGCGAAAGCGCAGGTGGCTATCACACTATGCAGACGGCGCTTCTGAATATGACGACCCTGCCGATCAAAGTTCTCTTCGTCCAATACCCGACGCTCGACATGGCGGGTCTCCTGCGACTAGAGGATGAGTCCGACCAACCCGGCGCCGACGCGTCCGCTTTGTCCCCAGTTAAGGTACCATATTCCGCGGTTGAGGATCACCTCGAGGCCCTGGAGCCAGGCAAGATATGCACGCGGGCCAAATTCGGGACTAGGATGCACTTTATGAGCGCCATGCTCCGGGCGGGGCAGTTCTGTGACATATCAGGGGATAAAGCTTGGATTGACCCGATTACTAGTCTTGAGACAGCTGGAAAGCTACCGCCAATTCTCCTCTACCATTCCAAAGATGACGAGAAGGTCAGTCGCGAGCCTGTGAAACTGAGATCGTCCGGGCGGGATATAGAAAAGCTGATAGTCGACAGGTCCCGTGGACGCACACGGAGCGGTGGGTGACAAAACTGAGGGAATTACAACCGGATGTTCCGCTCTACCTCACGTATCAGACCGGTGAGCATGTCTTCGACAAAAACCACACGATGGAAACGCCATGGCTGAAGGAGCCACTGGAGTTTGCGCAAAAGTATTGGCCTGCCAAACAAGATACTTAGTTGCAACGCGAACATGCAACGAGCCCTCTCACATCATATATTTTACGATGGAAGAAAGCAATTTCGGTTGTTGTCATGTCTGATATGTAGATGACAAGGTTTCATAGACAGAGGTCGAAGCAACGCAATCTACGCCACCAACAACCCCCCGTGGAGCGGGTTGACCTCCATCCACCGCCATACAAAAATATATGGAGGGAACTGGCGATATCCACATATAGATGGCCATCGATAGGTATTGGAAACGACTTTAAGGTATATTAATAAAGCTTTTAGTACTAAAAAATATATATACAACTTGCTTTAAGGTACGGCATTTTCGATATAACGAATAGCGAATTCTTTTTATAATTAAATATTTATTTTTTAATATTACGACAATTTGCTTTATTACTTTTTTAAAGCGTTAACGTCCCATATAAGCTTGCAAGCTAAATAAGCTCGCGAGCTATTTTTTGGCACCTCGTAATAACAAATTTAAATAACTTAATAATAATATATCGTATTAATTTAAATTAATCGGATTTTTTTCGTTAAACGTATTTATTACTTTTATATAAATATGCGCATTATATCCAAACTTGTTGCAAACGTTATATTGCCGTTTTTTAATTTTAACTTTTTTATAATAACTCTTTTCCGATATTATTAATTACATTTTTTATCATCTTCTTTTTTTAGGTTAAAAAGTTTATCTTTTTTATATACCAAATATTCTTCCTTTTTAAAATCGTTTATTTTTAGTTTTATAACGTTTGCTTAAAATATAATTCGTTTTACGTAATTAAACGTTTTTTGAGGGGGAAAAACGGCTTTATATAATAATAATATATAACTTTTTATTATAAAACTAGCCGATTTAAGTATTTTTATCAATAAATTACTTTAATAAATTTTATGTATTTTTATTTTATAGTTAATTTTATTTTCTACAAATATCGTCCTTAATTTTTTATTTTACGAATATTTTTAAAGATCTTTGCAGAAAGTAAAGAAACGGTCGGTATAAATATAATTAAAAAGAATTTAATTCGAAAAAAAGGTTATTAAAATCGAATAAAATTAAATAAATTTTCGTAAATTTAAATTAATATTATCGAACGTTATAGCAGCTTAAAACGCGTTATAAAAACCGGCAAAAAAATCTTTTTTAATAAAATATATATAATAATATCGTATTAAGTTTTCGATATGAAATAAATAAGCGCGTTTTAAAATATAAAAGTAAAATACGTTAAAAGATTAAAGTTAATATAAAAAAATACGCGTGTATATAAAACGTAATAATAACGCGTTTAAAGTTACCATGATGTCCGATAATATTAAATTTGAATTTGTGAAAATTAGCTTTATTTTATTCGATTTTAATATCTTTTTTTTTGAAATTCGAAATTTTTTTAATTATATTTATACTGATTATTCTCCCGTTAATCTTCGCCGGTTCCATTCGTTTTCCGCCCGTAAAAAACATTGAAAATATCCATAAAGTAATAAAATAAAAACGTTATTTGTAAAAGAGAAAAAAATTATTAAGGCGGTTAATTAATAAAATCGTTAAATCGGTTAATCTTTTATTAAAAAGTAACTTATTACTCTTACATAAAATTACTTTTTTTCGGAAACAAAACCCCTAATTACGCGAAACGAATTCTATCTTAAATAAACGTTGAAAAAATAAAAATAAGGGGTTTTTTTTTTTTAAAAAAAAAGGAATATTTATTATATAAAACGAATAAACTTTTTTGGCCGAAAAAAGAATGGTAAAAAAAATGTTCAACTAATAGCGGTAAAAAATAATTATTATAAAAGGTTAAAAATAAAAAACGAAAATGTAGCGTTTACGATAAGCCCGGATACAATACGCGTAGTTATAAAAAAGCTGTAAATACGTTTAGCGAAAAGAATTTATTAATCTAAATTAGTTTTATATGTTATAGTTATACTTTTTGGATTTGTTATTGCGAAGTACTAAGAAACGGTCCGCTTACTGGTTTGGACCGTTTAATAGTGTAGTACGCTGTTTTAATTCGTGCGGTAATTATATAAAAATTATATATTATTAAGAAAAGGAATCTTATATAACTTATACCGTTACCGATTATTAAAATTATATATTAGGAATTATAAATATAATAAAATTTTAAAATCGTAAAAACCGAATTTATAAAAGTAATTTACCGTTATCGTTATAAAATTATAAAAAGTTAAATATATATCCCTTAAAAGAATTATGTTTTAGAATCGAAATATTTATTTATAAAATTACTAAAAAGAAACTATAATCATAGAAAACCGTTATTTGAAATTTTATTAAAAAGAAATAAGTTTTGAAATATAAATAAATATATATTGATAAATTTAGTAAATATAATTAATTGCAAAAATATAAAGTAGGTTTATTATAACGTCCTATATAAGCTCGCGAGCTAAATAATCGACGTTTCCAAATTTATTTAAAAGATCGAATTGGCGGTAAATTTTCCCGTACCGATATAATTTTTTATTTGCGAAAATTAATGCCGACCGGAAAAAAGTCAATTATTAAACAAATTCTTATCTTAAATATACGAACGTCTGTTGTCCGGTTTTAATATATTAAAAATATAACGAATTTATTGTTTATTTAACACGTTACGGAATACGTTAAAATTAATTAAACGTTAAACTTTATTATATAGTAATATATATATATATATATATATATTTAAATTAAAAAATTAATTATTTACGGATTTTATGCTAAAATGTAAAAGTATTTCCTAAATAATTTAAGTTTGTTCGGATTATTATCGTAAAATACGGTATTATAAAAAAGGATATTTATGATTTTAAGAAATTAAATTTTTAATAAAGTTGTTTATAATAATAAACTTAATAATTATTAATACGAAAAAACGTAAAGAATTTAAATAAATGTAATAAAGAAATAAAAAAAATAAAAAATAATTATTTAAACTGTTAATTTTTAAAATTACGTTATGCTTTATTTATTATTATAATAAGAAAAAGTTATTTAAGATTGTAATATTACAATAATTTATTAACGTACTACACTATTAAACGATTCAAACCAGTAAGCGGACCGTTTCTTAGCACTTCGTAACAACAAATCGAAATAATATAACCATAACATATTAAATCAATTTAAATTAGTCGAATTCTTTTCCGTTAACCGTATTTATAGTTTCTTTATAAATACGCGCATTATATCCGGATTCACCGCAAACGTTACATTTTCGTTTCTTAATTTTAACCTTTTTATAACGATTACTTCTAGCCGTTATTAGCTGCATTTTCCGTTACGCCTATCTTTTTCGGCTAAAAGTTTTTGTCCCTTTTATATAATAAATATTCCTCCATTTTAAAAACGTTTATTTTTAATTTTTGGACGTTTTAAAATATAATTCGTTTTACGTAGTTAGGAATTTTTTTTTTTAAAAAAAACAAGCAACTTTGTATAAGAGTAAGAAATCACTTTTTATTATAAAATTAGCCGATTTAACGATTCTTATTAACGAATTATCTTTATAATTCTTTTTAATTCTTTTTTAAAATTTTCTTTTTTTGTAAATAACGTTTTTATTTAATTATTTTATAAATAATTTAAAAGTTTTTGTAAACAGAAAACAAATGAAACCGGCGGAAATCGGGTGGGAAATAATTAACATAAATATAACCAAAGGAATTTGAACTCGGAAAAAACGTTATTAAAATTAAATAAAATAAAGCCAGTTTTTACGAATCCAAATTTGATATTATCGAACGTTATAATAACTTTAAACGCGTTATAAAAGCCGACAAAAAATCTTTTTTAATAATATAAATATAATAACGTCGTATTAAATTTTCAATATATATTAAATAAACACGTTTTAAAACAGAAAGATAAAATATATTAAGAGGTTAAAGCCGATACGAATAGTGCACGGGTATATAAAACGTAATAATATCGTATTTTACGTAATATTGTAGGAATTCTATCGAATAATGATTCTCGTAACCTTCGAAAATAAAAAAAAAACGTTTCAAACCTTTTATACCCATTTAAATATATTTATTATTTAACAATTTTTATTTAATATAACCTTTTAATTAATTGCTTGCAATAAATTATGGTAATATTTAAACTTAAAATAATCTTTTCCCATTATAACAATAAAAATTAATATAACCTAACTTTAAAAGTTAAAAGTTTAAATAACTATAATTTATTCTGGATTTTCTTATTACGTTTATTTAAATCTTTTACGTTTTTTAGTATTAATAATTATTATATCTGTTATTATAAAAAGCTTTATTAAAAATTTAATATCGTAAAAGTTATAAATATCCTTTTTTAGGATATCGGATTTTACGATATTAACCCGGAGAAGTTCGAATTATTTATAAAATATTTCTAAATCTTCGAATAAAATCCGTTAATAAATAATTTTCCAATTTAAACGTATTTAAAGTTTTTTTTTACCGTGTAATAAATTTTAACGCCTAATTAACTTTAACAAGTTTTATAACGCATTAAGCAAATAATAAATTCGTTATATTTTTAACATATTAAAGCCGGATAAAAAACGTTCGTATATTTAAATTAAAGATTCGGTCGATAATTAATTTTTTTCGATCGCCGTCAATTTTTATAAAGGAAAAATAATATCGGTTTGGGCGCATTTATCGTAATGTCGGGTCTTTAAAATCATTAAAGTAACTTTATATATAAAACTAAATTTCGTATAATTAAGTTTTAGGTTTCGTTTTTGACCTAAATAGTTAAGTTTATTTTCCTTTATTTAATAAATCATTTTATATTATTGATATTGAAAATGAATAATTAAAATATATAAATAAAATATTTAAGAAATTAATCCACTTATAAATTTGAACCTTTTAATAGTATAGCACGTTGTTAATAAGCGATTGAAAATATATATATTAAATAATAATAATTAAAAAATAAATAAATTATATTTCGAATAAATTTTAGTATTTTAATAAATATATTCGAACGCGTACAAAATATTCGAAAGATTTTTTTATTTTCGACGGCTATAAAGTTGTTATTTAATAGAATTCGAAAAGTATTACGTTAATTATCATATTATTACGTTTTTTATAATTACGTATCTTTCGTATCGGCTTTAACTTTTTGATATATTTTTCTTTTTTATTTTAAAACGCGTTTATTTGCGGTTTATTAAAAATTTAATATGACGTTATTATACCTATATTATTAAAAGAAATTGGCCGATTTTTATAACGCGTTTAAGGTTATTTTAACGTTCGATAATATTAAATTTAAATTTAAGAAAATTGGTTTTGTTTTATTTTTATTTTAATAACATTTTTTCCGAATTCGAATTTTTTAATTATATTTACGTTAACCTTTTCTCCGTTAACCTTGGATAATTTTATTTTATTCCTTGCAAAGACCTTTAAAATTATCCGTAAAGTAATAAAATTAAGATAATAGTTGTAAAAAAAAAAGGTTTTCTTTAAATAATTCGTTAACAAAAATATTTGAATTAATTAATTTTCTAATAAAAGGTTATATATTATTATTATATAAGATTACCTTTTTTCGGTTAAAAAAGGTTTAATGATACGAAACGAACTACATTTTAAATAAACATCGGAAAATTAAAAATAAACATTTGTAAAAAGAAGAAATATTTATTATATAAAAGAGATAAATTCTTTAAACTAAAAAAGGTAAAAAAAAATTTAATTAATAATAGTTGAAGATAATTGTTGTAAAAAGGTTAAGATTAAGAATCGACAATATAACGTTTCCGATAAGTCCGGGTATAATATGCATATATATTAAAAAGTTATTAATACGTTTAGCAAAAACGAATCCGATTAGTTCAAGTTAATTTATAACGTTATAGTTGCTTTATTTAAATTTGTTATCGCGAGATAGCAAAAAACGCGTAACGAGCTTATATGATACGTTATAGTAATATTTAAGTATTTATTTTAATTAAAAGATTATTTAAATATTAATTATTATTACCGTTATATTCGATTTAAAATTAAAATAAATATAACGTTATTAACGTTTTCGTTAACGTTAACGAATTTTACGATATATATATATTGAAAATATATATAACGTAGTAAAAGAAATTTTAATTAAAAAGATACTATATAAATTAAATAATTATTTTATTATAATATAAGAGGTTTAATAAAACGTTTAAAAAAATAAAATTTATTTCTGTTTTTTACGAAATTTATTATTTTGTTTAAAGAAATTTCCTCCTTTTTATAAATAATATTATTACGGTTTGTGACGGCAGCTACCAGGCTTAAACCGTGATGGCAATCGTTATATGGGGCTGATAGCTGCCATATAAACTAGCTACCTGCTATACAGAAAGTGGGGACATTTGTAGATTTTTACGTACTTTGCGATTCTGCTTTTTTTTTCTTTTTTTTTTAGCTTAGAATTTCTTTTTATAGCGCCAATAAACTAGCTACTATATTATATTTCGCTGGCCGTAACATTATTTTAAGCTTATTTCTTTTTTTGCTGGCCTAGCGATTAATAAATAAGGTATTATACCTTTTTTGCGTTAATATGTAACGACGCAAAATAACGCGTTTTAGACCAGATTTAAAATTAAGACCCAAATTAACCAGTATTAAAATTAAATGTTTATTAGAAAAGATTATTTATTAGTTAGTTGACGTTTAAAGCGACTTAAATTAATTAAAGATAGGATTAAGAGTGTAAAAGACGAAGTACCTTTTTAAAACCTAGATTAGAGTATAGAAAACGATAAGTACCCTGAAAAAACGGTAAAAAATGACGTACCGCAAAACGAAACCGAATCCGTAAAGATAAAAGGTTTATCAAACCAAAATTAAGACCATATCTATTTAGAAACCGACCCCGATAGGTAATTGATCGACAAGATGGCTAACGATAACCAGGATATCCAGAGAGAATTTTAAAAATTTTACAACGAAGTTATTTACTTTTAAGCCAGATAAAGTTATTATTTTTTATTTTTTCCAATGACGTTAACCGCCCTTGCCGAGAAAATACGATGAATAACGCTTTCGGTAATATTAATACGTTTCGCTTTATTAGTATAGTAATATGGCTTGTTTTTTACAAGTTTGCGGGAAATAATAGTGCGAATTTTAATTATAATCGAAGGGAAAGAGTTTATGTTAATAATCCAGTTAAGTTTAATAGTAATAAAATTAAATTTGACGTTTAGGTCCGTAAGGTTGTAAATAAGTTTGAAATAGATAAATTGATTTTTTAAAACGAAAAAATTTATATAGTTTATTTAATAAACTTTTTAAAAGGAAAGGTCGAATAGGTAATTAAGATTTGTTATTGATTGATTACGTAATCTTTTTTTTTGCGTAATCGAAATAATTTAGGTACTGGAATTATCGTACTACGACCCGAACTAAGCTTTTAAAAAGATTTTTCGTACTTTTGCTTTTAAGCCTGGCAAAAATTAAAATATTTACGATTTTGTTTTTAAGTTTAACGTTTTTGTTTAGAAGGTTAAAATCGCCGAGAACGAATAAAAGCAAGTTTTGTGGAAACATATTTCCTTAAATTTTGACCTACGTTTTTTTAAAGATAGTTACGAATTTAACGTTATTTACGAGAAATTTTATAACCGCGTTATTATAGCCATTTATAGTAATTAACTTACTTATAAAAAACGTTAATAAAAACGTAAATTCCGATTATACGACCTTGATGGACCGAAAAATAAAAATAAGAAATTCCGTTCGAATAGTAATCCTGGTAAATCGAAAACTTCCGGGAATACCGGCAAGCCTTTGTTGGAGGTTAAGAAAAAAGTTTATTAAAAAGTTGGTACGTATTTTAATTATAGCAAAACGGAATATAAAGTTAATAATTATCTTAATAAAAAAAAGGTTATTGTTATAAAAATAATAAAGGATTTGTTTAATTCCGACAAATCGGAAAAAGAATAAGACCGTTAAAAAGTTTTACGATAAATTTTTTATTATTAATAATAACGGAAATAGGTAACCTTAAAAAATGTAAAGTTTTTATCAAAATTATATAAATTTAAGTAAATAAAATTAATTTTCGTATTATTGTTTTTTATAATATCGGAATATAAACGTGATTTTTTATTAATCTTTTTTTTTTTGCTAAATAAGCAAAAAAACGATTATAAGTTTATATTATCCGGTTAGAAAAATTAATTTAGTTACAGAATTACCGGAAATAATTTGCCGGTTAAATAAAAGCTTAAATAATTATAATATTTAAGATTAACGAATGACGTTTTTCCGATTAAGTTTTTTAAATTATAGATATTAAATATAATATTTTTATCGGTTTTGACTAGATAGAAAAACATAGTTTATTACTGGATTATAAACACAAAAATATTATTTAGTTCGATAACTTTTTAGCTTTGGCCAAGTTTTTATTAATAATTAAATTTTTAGTTTGATATCTATTAAATGGGTATATCGACCTTAAAGTTTAGAAAGACGTTTATTGCCGTGATTGCGTTATGGAAAAGGCTGATAAGTAATATCAGATTTTCCGACGTTTATAAAGAAAACTGAAAATAATTTTACTTTAATATCCGTACCGGTTATTCCGTTAGATATAATAGATAAAAAAGATATACCGGATATAGGTAATATTAAGTTAATTATTTCCGTTATGGAAATTGTCGAAGATAACGTAATTATCGCCTTATTAACGAATAAATTAAAAATTAACCTTTGTACAGAATGATAAAATAAATTTCCGTTATTTTAAAAAGTTATTTCTTTTAAAAAGGAAAAATCGAACGTTATAATAGTAACCGTTTTGCAAAAATGGAAGATATACGATAATTAAAAAATTCTTTTTTGTAAAAATAAAGATCCGGAATACGTAAAATAAGTCCGGGAGTTTTTATTAAAACCTTTTATTTATTTGGAAAGATTTTTTTCGAAAAAAGAAGTTATTATTTTTTTAAATTTTCGACCTAATTATAATATGATTTTGGAACTCGACCGGCCGATATTTACCTTTAAACCTTTTATTTACCGGACGTTTATTTAATACCTTTCGTTAAAAAAATTATAAAAAGATTATTAAAAATAAATTTTATTGAATTATATATACGAAAGGATGCTGTTTTAATTTTATTTACTTTAAAACCTTATTTATCGAAACGCCGGTTTTGTATCGATTACCGTTAAAAGAACTAATATTTAAAAGATTACCTAATTTTAACTTTTTTATTTAACGGTATTATATTTAATAATCGAAACGTTAAACGTTTTGTTAAAATCGATATTATTTAGACGTTTTATAAATTTTATATCGTTATAAAATCGCAATATTTAATAATATTTAAAATCCGTTAAAAAACTTTTTAATAAAAAATATTTCTATTTAAACTTAAAATAAGTTTTATTTGGTAATAATCGTTTATTAATGCTTAATTATATAAACTTTTCGATTATTACATAAACGCGTATGCCGACGATGTATTAATTTATTCCGGCTTTAAGAAAAAATATTAGGAATATTACGAAAAAGTTATTTACCGGTTATATAAAATTAATTTTTAAAAAGATATTAAAAAGTTCTGATTTAACGTTAAAAAAGTGGATTATTTTAATATCGTTATAAAAGTAAGCGTAAATATTTTTATCGATTTAGCAAAAATTAAAGTAATTTAAAAATAAAAATTTAAGAATTTTAATAACCGTACCGTAATCCGTTTATTTACAGAATTTTATAATTACGTACGAATATTTTGCTATCATAAAAACGGCGTAATTAAATTATTAAACCGTTTATTAAAAAAAGACACTTTTTTTTGTAATAAAATCCGAATAAAAATAAATTTTTAAAAAAATAAGACGGTTTATTTATAAAGTTTTAATTTTGGCCTTTTTTCGACCTGGTTAACCGATTAAAATGGAAATAAACGAATTCCGTAATATAATTAAAGGTATTATTTAATAATAATAAAAAATAACGAATAAAAACCCGTAAAATATTTTTCGAAAATTATAACTTTAATAAAAAGGGCGTATTTTATTTAGAACCTAAAATTGCTTATTATAATTTAAACTTTCGAATATTATTGCCCTAAACTTTAAGGATAAAAGTTTTTTATTATTACCGATTATTAAACCTTATTATATTTTACAAATAAATACGTTTTTTTTACGCGTTAGATTTGATAAGCCGATTTCCTTTTTAATTTCGATATTATTTTTTAATATTAACCTGGTAAAGAAAATATTGCCGTAAATACCTTATCACGAAAAACGGTGAATTTACCTATAATTAAAGTTCGAAAAAAAGAAAAAAGAAATTAAGCCTTAATTTTATTAAAACGATTAAACTATTTTATCGTTACTATTAACGAAATGTTAATTAAGGTACGAATCGAAAATATCCCGTAAAATGCCGATTTAATTAATTTTATCCGTTACGAAAACGAAACGTAGAATTTAGGTAAAATGGATAATAAATTAATGGTACCCGAAAAAACAATTAACGGCCGTATTTTTTTTTATACCGTATTTATTCGTAAAGTTTACGTACTTAAAATATTTACGTATTCGGATTAAAATAAAATAATTAAGATATTAATACGGAAATATACCTGGCCCCGGTTTAAATAAAATATCCGATAATATATTCGGAATTATTACGATTATTATTGGAATAAAATGTTTTAAAATAAAATCCTGGGAAAATTTTTTTTTTCGAATAATATTTAAAATCACGTTATCGTTAACGGAAAAGATATGCTAAAAAACCGTTACGGTTATAATTATATATAAAAGTTTATCGATAAATTAAATAAAATTATAGTAACCTTATTAAGTAAAAAGATTAATATCGTTAAGATCTTATTAGCCGATATTATCAATATTTATATTATTTTTTAAAAATGTTTATCATTTGGATTAATAATAACGTAAAATAATTTATTTTTTATTTTTTATTTAAATTAAACGAACTTACCGGTATAAAATATCGTTACGGAAGCGTTTTATATCCGTAAATTTAAAAAATTATCGAGTTTACGAATCAAAGACTGGATTAATATTTACGTTTTTATATCGATAAATACCAAAACGATTAAAACGTATAAATACCGGCGTTAAATTTCGTACATAGTTTATTATAATATTCGTTAATTAATATAATTCCGTTAAAAGTTATATTAAATAAGGATATCCGGAATTTACTTTCGTTAAATTTAAATATAATAAAAGCAAAAAACAAATTAGTTTAATAAATATTAATAATCGTTAAATAAATTAAAAACGTTTAAACGTTTACGAAAAAAATTACGTTAAAAACGTAAAAACGTTAAAAGGTATAAGTTAATAAAAAACGTTATTTAATCGATTTTAAAGTCGGCGACAAAGTTTTCTTCCGTAAAAAGGGTTTTGCGACGTAAGTATCAATTATTCGTTTAGATTTATAATGGGTAAAACTTTTTAAGGTTATAAAAAAATGCGGATATAATTTTATTTTCGATTTGCCGCTAAATTATAAAATAATTAATTTATTTTACGCCGATCGGTTACGTAAAGTTAACGATAACCCGTTATTTTAATAGATTTAAATATTATTATTTTTTTTAAAAAAATTGACGGTAAACTAAAGTTCGAGGTGGAATAAATCGAATAATTAAGATTTAACGGGCGCTATAAGAAGTTGTAATATTAGGCCAAATAGAAAAATTACGATCCTGACGAAATATGGTATTTTGTAATTAACTTTAAAAACGTTCCGATTATAATAAAACGGTTTTATATAAAATATCTTAAAATATCTGGATTACCGGTCCGTTTGTAAAAATAGATACGCGTAGTGGCTGCTAACGAAATTAATAAAGATTACCCCCGATAATAATAAGGCCGCGAAGGTAGGAACCGGATTAATAAGGAAGAAACGGTACTTATAATTAACAAAGATTTATATATTCTTTTTGGTCGTATATAAGTTTTTAAAAGGGGGTAATATAACGGTAGCCACCAGGTTTAAACCGTAATAGTAACCGTTATATGGGGCTGACAGCTGCCAGATAAATTAGCCACCTGCTATACAGAGAGTGGGGACATTTGTAAATCTTTACGCACTTTACGACTCTGCCTTTTTTTCCTTTTTTTTTTTTTAGCTTAAAATCTTCTTTCATAGCGCCAATAAACTAGC
>QJOA01001074.1:0-13362 GCA_004155915.1 Monosporascus sp. CRB-9-2
ATAAGGAAATATAAAAAATTGGATAAAGTTTGATTTTTGATAGTAACTTTAATTCGTAATTATTTTTTAAATTATTTTTAATAATTTTGTATAAATTAATATATTTAAAGTTAAGTTTTTTGTTAGGTTTTTAGTTTAAATATTTTTGATAATTAGGTAAATTATTTTCTTTTTTAAAAAAATTAAATTCTTTAACCTTTTTTGGTTATAATATTTGCTTATTTGGTTGCGTATCAATTTAAGTTTTGTTTTTATTTTGGTATGTAATTATTTTAATTGTTTTAATATTAAAATTGTTTTGACGTTAGTTAATTTTTCGTATAAATTTTTGTAAATTTTTGATATAAAACCAAAATTGGTAGTTGTTAGTATCGTTTTGATGCTTTTATGGTAGTTGATATTATAGGTTAATTACATAACTGGTAACTTTTCGACCTAGTTATTTTATTTATAATTGATATAGTATCGTAAGTACGTTTTTAATATTTAGTTAATTCTTTTCGTTTATTTATTTATTTGCGGTTTAAATACGTTAAATAATTTGTAATTTAGTTTAAATTAAGTTATTAATTTTTATTAAAATTTTAAAGTAAAAGTTGTGTTTTTATTTGATATAATTTTCGTTAAAAGTCCGTAAATATTTAAAATATATTTAAGGAAAATGTATATAAGTTATTTTATATCGGTATTTTCGTTATAAGGTAGGAAATAGGAAAATTTCGTAAATCGATTAACGATTACGAAAATGTTGTCGTAATATACTTTTATAGCTAGATTTTTTGATATAAAAAGCTTAATAATAAAGTTAAATATAATAGAATTTTATGGTTATTTTGTAATTGGTAATGGTTATAATTTTCCGTAGGGCTTATGTCGTTATGTCTTTGTTCTGGCGTAAATATTGTATTGGTATATTATTTTCTATACGGTTAATTTTATTTTAGGAAAGTAGTATGTGTGATGGCACTGGCAGCTGGGGCACGTCAGACCTCACTTTTGTACAGCTGATAGTAACGTAGCCTTTGGCCTATTTAAGTCTGCTGCATAAATAGCTATTTCCTTCCTTTTTCCTTCTTTTTTTTACTTTAAAATCTTTATTTATAGCTTGCTAATAAAGTAACGTTCTGTTACATATAATAACTGTAACATTATTCCAACGTTATCATTTTCGTTAAACCGAACGATTAATAAATACGGTATCGTTAAATTAAACGATTAATAAAAATTATTTCGTTAATTTAACGATTAACAAATAAGATATCCTACCGTTAAAGTATAACGATATAAAATAACATATAAAACTAGACCTAACGGGTATAAAAATTTACCTATTAAAAAGGTTTAGGTATACAAAAAACGATATATACCCGGATTTAACTCGAAAACTTACTTACGAAAATATTAAAATATTAAATTCCAAAACTTAAATCTAACCGACTGGCAGATAGCGACATACCGAAAATAAAAAGATTAAAAAAATCGCGTTTGCTTAAAAAGGTATTAAAATTTCCGATTTTAATTAACGGCCGTAACCTTTATTACGCGCGCCCGGTTACGATTTAATATGCCGCGTTTACGATTATTCTCTCCCGGTTATATTATCCCGTTAATTGCCGCGTTTTCGACCATATGCGTCCGGCCTTAAAAACGGTAAACTTAATAATTTGAAAATTTTGATAAAATAATAACAAAATATTAAAAACAAAAGTAATAAGGAAAAAACGGTATAACCGGTCGGTTAAATAACTAGTTAATTCCTAATTTAAATACTTTTCCCGTTCGTATGCAAGTTTTTAAAAGGGGGTAATATAACGGCATTGGCAGTTAGGATACGTCAAACCCTACTTTTGTACAGCTGATAGTAGCGTAGCCCTTAGCCTATTTAAGTCTGTTGCATAAATGGCCATTTTCTTCCTTTTTCCTTCCTTTTTCACCTTGGAATCTTTGTCTATAGCTTGCCAATAAACCAGCGTTTTGCTGCATATAATGGCCGTGACAGTATGTCCGCTATAGGCGTTTTAGAGTTTTGTGGATCCCTAGGTGTTTATATAGTTAATGTTTATGTATATCTCGTATTAAGTTTTTTTAAAGTTTTTTTGGTAATTGAATTTTGTTTGTTTATTACCTTTCGAGTAGGTTATTATTGTATTGTTATATACGTTGGTGTATATTAGCTAGAATTCTTTTTATCGTGATAATTTGTCGTTGTCGTAAATGTTTTTTGGGTGTTATGTCGAAAATTATTTATTATATTTTAACTTTAGGTTTTTTTAGGTTAGGTTATTTACTAAATACGTTTTTTCTGCCATTTTCTGATCCTTTGCAATAAATAATGACGTAATCGAATTTAGAAAGATATTTTACGTAATATAGTTATTTTCCGGTTAGTTTTCGTATTATAAAAAAATGTGTAATATTTTTATAATCCGTATATATTTTAATTTAATACATATTACCTTTAAAATAATATTTAAATTCCTTAAAAGCGTTAACGATAATTAAGAATTTTTTGTTATATATAGAGTAATTTAGCTCGGTTCTATATAACTTATAAGAATGGAAAGTAATAAGGTAAAGGTTTTTTTAATCGTTTTAATATTTAATTATTATTTTTAAGGCATAGTTCGAAGCGTCGATTTTTAGCTTAATTGATTGCTTTAGGTCGTATATAATTAGTACAAGTTTATTAGTTAAGGCGTTTTTAATTTGTTAAAAAACTTTCTATTTTTTTTGGTATTTATTCGAATTATTTTTCTTTTTTAATAAACTTTATTAATAATATAATTATTTTGTTAAAATTACGTATAAATCTTTTATAATAATTAACAAATTTAAGAAATGTTTATATTTCCTTAATATTAATAGGTTATATTTATTCTTTAATTACTATAAATTTTTTAAGGTTTATTTTAATATATCTAGAAGTAATAATATATTTTAAGTATTTTACGTTTTGTATATAAAAGGTGCTTTTTTCGGCGTTAACTAAGATATTGGCGTTTTATAACGTTTATAAAACTTTATGAATATATTTTATATATTTTTTTTTTTTTTCGAATAAATTAGTATGTCGTTAAGGTACTATATAACGAAATTGTCCAAATATCTTCGTAATACGTAATTAATTATTCGCTGGAAAGTTGCCGGTATATTTATAAATTTAAAAGGTATAATAAGAATTTAAAAATCCATATTTAGTTTTGAAAATTATTTTTTATTCGTTATCTAGTTTAATTCGTATTTGGTTGTATTTTTTTTTTAGGTTTAAAAATGTAAATTATTAGGTTCCGTATAGGCGATTTTTTATTTCGGTGATTAATAGTAATGGGGTTTTATTTTTGATAGTAATGTTGTTAAGTTGTTTGTAGTCGATAACGAGTTGCAATTTTTTTTTTTTGGTACAAAGAATATTAGATATTTTGCTGATAATTTGGAACGTTATATATAGCCTTTCTTTAGCTTGTTTTTAAGGTAATTGTGTAGTGTCTTTAATTTTGTTTGGTTTTGGTTGTAGATGGAGTAAAAAGTAGTCGTTTTGTTATTTTTAAGAATTATTTCGTGGTTTTATTCGTTATAGGGTGGCAGTTTTGTTTTAAGTTTTTTTTGAAATAGTTACTTATATCTGTGGTATTCTGGTCGTATTTTAGCTATTTATTCTGGTGGCTTTTTGGGCTTTAATAGTAGGTTGTTATTTATTTGCCGAAATTGTGTTTTGAGGTTTGTAATAATATGCTGTATTTTTTTAGTATGCTTTTTGTTTGCTGCGTATTTTGTTTTTGGGTGGTAAGGTTTTTGTCGCGTTTTTATGCCTGTATTTGTTAATTTTATTGATCGAATGTTAAGATTTTTCGTCGTTTGTATTTTGCGTATCGGTAAAGAGTGAAACGAAATTTATTTGGCCAGTTTTTAATTAATAGTTGGATTATATTGCTTTAATTATAATAGTTCGAGAATTATGTTGTAATTTTTTATTAAGATAATATCGAAATTAATGGTTTATTCTTTTTCGATAAAGGTTTTAAGATAATTAATTTCACTTTTAATTTATCCGTTATCGTAATTGAATATTTAACTTTCGGTATTTTCGATTTTGTAAGGATTTTTTTTGTTTTATTATAGTAGTTATAATTTGTTTATTACTTTTAAAGTAATATAATTTCCTTATATAGCTCCGCAGTTTATTATTACGCTATATCATTTCTTTTTAATTTGTACTTATATTATAATTAACTTTTTTTTAACCGTTTTTATTACATATAAAGCCTTTTTAAGGTATTATTAATTTTTTTTATTTCTTTTGCCAGCTTGAGGCTTTTTTATAGGTGGTGTTAATTTTTTGGGTTATTTTCGAATTTTATAATTCGTTTTAAAAGTTATTCGTTTAGTTTTTATAACTACTATAAATATTTATTTTATTATTATAACGTAACTTTTAAATAGGTAATTTGCTTTTGGAAGGCCTTTTTAATAATATATTCTGATTTTAAGATTTTGTTTCCGTAAAAAAAGAATAATTAATTTTTTTTAAAGAGCGCGTTACTTTATTAGGTCTTCGGTAAACGCTAATTAAAACTATAAATCCGTAATTATTTTTTGGCAGTATTTTTTTATTATTTTCTAGACTAGCTTTTTTTGCGTTTGATAATTATATTAATTATGGTAACGAAAAGAGTTTTTTATAAAATAATTCTTTTTTTTGACTAACTTTTAAATATTATTAATTAATTAATCTTATCTTGGGTTGTTATTTTTCGCAAATATTGATATTATTTTTAAATTTTTAAATCGTCGCCTATTTAATTATTAAAATTAAAACCTTGTTGTTATATTTGTATAATCCGTCGTATGATATATTTCTTATAGTGTTTATATATTCCGTATTGGTATTATTTGCAGTTAATAACGTAAAACCTTTTATGTCGATCGGGCTTTTCTAAATATAGGTTTTCGTTTTATCCTTGGTATTTTTTAATTTAAGTATCGAATATTGTTTAAATTTTTTTTATTATCGTTATAACTGGAAAAGTAAATTATATTTTTTAAATTCTTTTTATTTTTTATAGTTTTAAAGTTATATTATAGGGGTTGGTTTAATAAAAGTAGCTTTTTAACTGCTGTTTAGGTTAGTTTTTTGGCTTCCTATAAACCTTGTCGTATTTTTGGTAAAAAGTTATAATTATTTCGAACGCGAATTATATTAATTGTCTTTTTATTGTTAGTTTTCTTCCAGTACTGGCCTTCGAAAGCTGAAGTTTATTATTACGGTTATTTCTAGCTTTTATATTATTATATAATATATATTTATTTTCCGTAATTATAACAAATAATTAAGTTTTTTTTAAACTAAATGGTTTTTAATTTTATAAGTTTTGGGTAAGTTCCGTAAAAGGTTGTGTAAGAATACAGCCCCCTACAGCCAGACAGGGCTAGGACAGGACTCCATAAATCCTGATAAGAACGTATGCAGCAACAGTGGCTGATACGACCCGACGAGGGGCTCGTTGCTCAGTGGAGCTAGCAATTGGTCTGATTATATGACAGGTTGAAGGTAAATTATATATATTTTTTAATTAATTTTAAAATGTTTTAATTTCGAAATAAAATAACCTTTTTTTTATTGTTTTTTAAACTGTTGATTATCGATTTTTACGGCTTCGGCGATATATTTATTAAGGCTTATAATCCGGTTTTTCTTAATTAATTTGTTTTTAATAATAAAAAAATTAAATTTTTTTGTAAAATATATCGATGATGGTATCATTTTTATCGTTTCCGTATCCGGCTTTGGTAATTAAGTTTTTAAATATCATAATATATTTAAATATTAATTTTTTTTGTTATAGTTAAAAAAGGTTTTGGGTTACGTTTTGTTTTTTGTTTAAATTAATAAAATTATTTCGAAATTTGTTTTCGAAATTAATATAATATTTAAAAACTTTTTTAATAATTCTTTTTTTATTAAACTTCTTAATTTTTAAATAATTTCGTATAATAAGTTCGAATTAATTTACGGTATTTTTAATAAGATAAGTTATTATAATAAGGATTTAATTTAACGGGTTTTTTAATTTTAAAAATCGGAAATACGTTTTGGCCTAAATAAAAAATATTTAAATATTTTTTATCGTAAAATTTAAATTTTCTAGCTTTAATTTTAGTAATCGTTATAATTAATACTTCGGTTTTGGGTTAATTTTTAAATTACTTAATTTTATCTTTAAATCGAATAACTTTTACTTAAAGTTATTAAATAACGTTATTCGAAATATTAATCGATATAATAATAATATTAAGTATTATTTAAAGTTTAACGGTATTATTAAATAAAAATTTATAATATATAACGTCCTATATAAGCTTGCGAGCTAAACAAGCTTGCGAGCCGTTTTTTGACACCTTGCAACAACAAATTTAAATAACTTAACAACAACATATCGCATTAATTTAAATTAATCGGATTCTTTTTCGTTAAACGTATCTACAACTTTTACATAAGTACGCGTATTATGTCCAGGTTTTCCGTAAACGCTACACTTCCGTTCCTTGGTCTTAACCCTTTTGCGATAACCCTCTCCAGCTGTTATTGGCTGCATTTTTTTACCACCCCCTTCTTTTTGGACCAGAAAAATTTGTTTTTTTTATATAGTAAGTATTTTTCCTTTTTGAAAACGTTTGTTTTTGGTTCTGCGACGTTTACTTAAGATGTAATTCGTTTTGCGTAATTAAATAACTTCTTTCCGAAAAAAAATATTTTCGTACAAAAGTAATAGATTACTTTTGGTTAAAAAATTAACCGATTTAACCATTTTTTGTTTTGACAAGCTACTTTATTAATTTTTAATTTTTTTTTGTAAATAACGTCCTTATTTCGTTATTTTTTTGATATTTTTAAGGGTTTTCGCGGGCAGGGAACGAATGGAACCGGCAAAGGTTAACGGGGAAACGGTCGGCGTAGGCATAATTAAAAAAACTTTTAATTCGAAAAGAACGGTATTAAGATCGAATAAAATAAGCCCAACTTTTGCGAATCCAGATTTAATGTTATCGGACGTCATGGTAACTTGGAACGCGTCGTAAAAGCCGGCGAGGAAATCTTTTTTGGTAATATAGGTATAATGGCGTCGTATTAGGTTTTCGATATACCGCGAATAAATACGTTTTAAAACAGAAAAACAAGATATATTAAATGGTTAAAGCCGATATGAAAAATGCGCGGGCATACAAAACGTAATAATGTTGTTGTTGGCGTAATATTTTTCAAATTTTATCAAATAGTAGCTTTCGTAGCCGTCGAAGATAAGGAAACGTTTTGAACCTTTCGTACGTATTTAAGTATGCTTATTAAAATGCTGGATTTATTTAAAACTTAATTTATTTATTATCCAGCTATTATTATTTAATGCGATTTTTTAATCGGTTTTTGATAATAGGTTATTGCGGTATTAAAATTTAAGATAATTTTTCCCTGCTATAATAATAAATAGCAATATAGCTTAACTTTAGAAATTAATAATTTAGATAATTATAACTTATTTTTTATTTTTTTTGTTACGTTTATTTAGGTTTTTTACGTTTTTTGGTACTAATAATTACCATACCCGTTATTATAAAAAGCCTTATCAAAAATTTAGTTTCGTCGAAGTTGTAAATATCTTTTTTTGCGATGCCGTATTTCGCGATTGTAACTCGAATAAGTTCGAACCATTTACGAAACGTTTTTAGATTTTCGCATAAAACCTATTAATAATCGATTTTCCGATTTAAACGCGTTTAAAGCTTTTTTTACCATTTAATAAAGTTCGACGCCCAGTTAATTCTAACGCGTTTTATAATACGCTGGGCCAGCAGTATATTAACTATATTTTCAACGTACTAAAGTCGGATAGGAAACGTTTGCGCATTTAAATTAAGAACTTTTTCGATAATGGATTTCTTTTCGGTCGGCGTCAATTTTCGCAATTAAAAAATAGTATCGGCTCGGGCGTATCGACCGTGATATCGGGCTTTCAAAGTAGATTCGGGGATATCATATATAAAATGTAACTTTTTAAAGCTTAACTTCTGGTTTTGTTTTTTAGCCTGGATGGCTAAGTTTATCCTAGATTCTTTTATAAAACGTTCTATGTTATTGGTATTAAGAAATTAATAATTAAAATTAGGAAGTTAAGATATTAACAAAAACGGCTCGCGAGCTTGTTTGGCTCGCGAGCTTGTATAGGACGTTAATAATTATAAATTTAATTAATTATTAAATTTAATTATACGGTTTATATTAATAATAATATCGTAAAAATTTAAATAATAAAATAATAATTACGTTTAATAATAATAAATAACCGTAAATAATTTAAATAATTAATTATTATTATAAATTAATATTATTTAAGTTATAAAAATAATAAACGTATATATATTTGTTTTGATTCGATATATTCGAACTGGTTCGATCCATTTATAATAATCGAGTCCTATTAAATTTATCGAGCCCGTCGAACCATTTCTCTTATTCGACTAATTCGAAGCGCCAAGCCCCATTTTCTCCACTAAACCCATCAAGCCGGTTACGTAAGCCAAGACCCTTTATCGGAGATATCCACACATTCTCCGACCGTCTGGCAATGGGCTAAGTCCTTAGGTTATAACATTATATTTTAGAACTTTTAAAGTCCGTTAATTTATATTTCGAAATTACTTTATTTTCTTTTTATTTTTTTCGGTAAAGTTATATATAAATAAAATTATAACGTTAAAAAAATAGAAGCATTTTTGCGAAATAATAAAGGCTAATATTTATAATTAATATATCCTAAAGAATTAAGATATATATAATAATATATATATAAATATATATACGAATATTTTAATAACGTTACGTTTTTTAATAATAAAAGTAATATATTTAATTTTGTATTATTTAAAGTAATTAATTAATATATATATTATTATATATTAATACATATTTTAAGTACGAAGTTAAATTTTCGGTTTATACCGCCCCTATAACTCCGAAAAAGCTTTTCCTTTATTATTACGCTATAACTTAATATTTTTATAGTTTTGCTATAAAAATAAAGTCTTTCCGAAATTTTTCTTTATGGCGAAAAAGATATAACTTTAAGGACGAAATTATATATTAAATAGCCTACTTATTACTTTCCTTTTTTTTTTGTAATTAATAGCTTAAAGCGCTTTTTAACCTAAATTCGAAACTTTATATATCTTTCGGGTTTAGGCGTTATTATAATATAGTTTGCAGTAGGTAATAACGTTATAGCTGCTACCGTAACTTGCGATCGTGATCTCGGTATTGCCGTATTCTTTGCTTAACTTATCGTATTAATAATACGTTAACGTTTAAGTTACCGCTTTCGTAATCCTTTTTTAATTTTAATATTTTCTTATTAAAACCTATTACGGCGTTGCAAAGAAGCTAGATCGCCGTCACGTTTTTAAGCACGGCTATCGGTAGGCTACGAAACCGTCCGACATTAAAGGACTTGATTAACCATAACGGCAGTACCTATAAAAGGCCTACCTTTCGCCTTTATAAAATAAAGGTCTCGTATCGTAAAAAGCGGGCTTTTTTTTATTAAATTCTTTTTATAATATCTAAATTCGTAAATACTTTTTAAGGAAAACGTTTTAATTTTTGAATATTTTTTTATAATATTAATTTTTTTGTAAATTTTATGCTAATAACTTAACCTTAACCGCGCCGTTATTTTATCGAAATTATAATAACAATTACCAAATTTCGAAGGTTTCGTATTTAATTTTGTAAAAATAATTTTAAAAATAATTTTAAAAATAATTTAATAAAAATTATTTAGCTACTTTAAATACTTTATGGAAACTTATATTAAAACGTTACTTAATTATTACTTTTTAATTTAATTAAACCTAATTTTAATATGCTTATTAAATATCTATATTTCGTAAATCTTTTCCTAATTTTTAAGAAATTATTTTAGGCTAATTTAAAGCTTTATAAAGTTTGCTTTTTTATTTAATATATAACCTTTTAAGGTTTTATGGTTAATTTTTATTAAGAAGATAATTTTTATACCGAAATTAAGGTTTTTATTAATAAAGTAACAAATTTATTTTTTGTAATATTATATTCATATTAATTTAAGATAAACCCTTATAAATAACTGGTTAACGGCAAATTTATTTTACATCAGTTTTTATACGGCGTTAAAAAGATTTTTAATACCGTAATATATTAAATCCTACTATATCCTAAGTAATACTTCCTTTATAAAAGGTACGCGATTAATTTTAAAGGGAATTGTATCCGGCAAGCTTTAACAATATATATATAAATTAAATTCTTTTTTAAAAAAAGCGTCTTTACCGTTAAAAAGATAATCGTTACCGTTAACGTCGTTCGCGTTATTATTATTAATAAAATTTTTAAATTAAGATATTTATTTATAACCGACGTTAATAATAACGTTTTTATTAATATAAAAAATGCAGATTTGTAACTTTATAATTAAAAACGTTTTAATAATCGTACGGTATATTTTTTCGTTAAAGTCGGTAATAATTATTATAAATAATAATACCTAAATTATCCGTTATAAATACTTTAATTAACTTATTACCTATTTATAAAATTCGAAACGTTCGTTTAATATAAAAATAAAAATGCGGTTAAAAATTAAGTTAATAAAAGTTTGGTTTATATAATTAAAAAACGATATATTAAACCTATTTATTTTATATATATTATTAACGTTAAAACTTCGGAATATTGCTTTTATATTTTTATATAATAAGGTATAATCTAAAAAATAGCAATAAAACGATTAATAATAAAATCGTTTTTTAACGTATTTCGTAATAAAACGTTTTTCTTTTAAGCCGTTTAATAAAAATTTACATAATAATAAAACCTTCGTAAAGTTTTTTTTTATCTTATAACGGATATTATTAATATCTTTTCGGAACGGCCTTTTTTTATTATTAATAACCTTTTTAATCCGCCACCGAAGTTTTTAAAAGTATAATATATTATTAATAACCGAAACTTTAATTATACGGTAGCTTTTTTCCTTAAAATAACGATATTTTAAATACGTTTCGTAATACGACGTTAGGCCGTAATTATATTAAAAGGATTTTTAATTAAAATTTATATAACGTGCCATACCAGTAAGCGCAACACACCAATAAGCGCAACACTTTTTGACACCCGTCAACTGCATACTCAACCTACTCAACCACAATACCTCAAATCAACTTAAATCAATCGAATGCTTCTTTGTTAACTGCACCTACAGTTTTTTAATAAGTGCACGTATTATATTAAAGCTTGTTGCGGACGTCATATGACCATTCCTTCCCGCCAACCTATATGCGACCGACAATCTTTAGTAGTTGTTGGCAGCAATTTTTTACCACGACCTTTCTGCTGCTTAAAAAAACTTGTTTATCGTATATAATAAGTATTCATCTTTTTGGGAAACGTTTGTTTTAATCGTATAATTGCGTAGGTTTCGAATTATTACAAATTCAAATCCGATACGCGCTGCCATACGCCCCGCGAGACGCCCTGTACGAACCCCCCAACTTGCCCAACGCGCCTTTAGCGCGCCCTTTAATACGTCCTATAACGCGTTTCTCGACGTATATTTTCAACGTATAAAAGCCGTACAAAAAATGCTTGCGTATTTAGGTTAAAGATTCGGTCGAAAATAATTATTTAATCGGTCGGTTTTAGGTCGTACGAATTAAGGGTAATATTAGCTTGGACGCGTTAAAAGCTAATCGGTTGCGGGCAGGTTGGAGGGGGGAAATGGCGACATAACGTCCGTAACAAGCCTTGATATAATGCGTGCACTTGTTAAAAAGCTGTAGGTATAATTAGTAAAAAAGCATTCGATTGATTTAAGTTGATTTGAAATGTTGTGGTGAAGTAGGTTAAATGTGCAGTTGACGGGTGTCAAAAAGTGTTGCGCTTATTGGTGTGTTGCGCTTACTGGTGTAGCACGTTATAGTTTAAATTATTATTTTTAATTTAAAGTTTACGATCGTATTAATTTAACGCGTTAAAGGTATTTTTTTGCCTTTTTTATATGCGTTTTACGTAGGTTTTATCCTTTAAATACTTATATAACGTAACGATCGTAAGTAAGGTTAATATAAGTAAGTAATCCGTTCTCTTTTTTATTTGTCCGTACGTTATAGCTGCAAAAGCGTATAATATTAAAGCCGTAAGCTTTTACGAAGGCGTTAAAGGTTGACTCGAGATTTTTAGCCTTTTTCCACAGGTTTAGATAACGGTTGGGGGGGGTTGAGTATGGTGGAATTCGTTAATATGGTTACGGGATTGCGTTTTTATATACGGTACGCTGTTATTCGGCTGTTTTCCACCAAATCGGATAATTTGGAACTTAAGGAAATAATTATATGCTTAGGATCGGTTTTAACCATCATAAATTCAAAAATTAAAAAAAGCAGAGGCGTTATTATTAAAGAACGTTATATTGTTTAAAAGGTATTAATTATGTTACGATTACAAAAGTAAAATACGTTGTTATAACTTAATTTTTCTTTAAAAAAGTTAAATCTTTAATTATATATATCGGGCCGTTAGGGAATTGACAGGCCGTTAACAGCTATATCAAAAAACTAAGGTATGCCAAGCTTAGAAAAACTAAGGTATGTTTAATATCACTCTTTTTAATAGCCAGATGAATCAGTATAAAAAGCAAGATGACAATACTGACGAGCTCCATAAATGCGGAGCCTCTCCCTAACAAAACAAGAGTTCGAGCGTACTTTGATACACTGTGACCCCGCCATGGAGGTCCACCTTAAAGACGACCTTACATATGTAACATGGGGCCTCACTACATAGATAGCTTTAACAAACTAAGAGATCTGCAATTGGGCTTCTAATAACGAGTTATTAAATAGAGAACAACGCCGAAACCCCCCCGCGAGGAACCCCAACCCCAACCCCATAGCGACTACTCTCACCAGTAAAAAAAACCGTGCACAGCACATAAAGAAACAAACAACACGATGGCGGAACCCCAGCCCAAGACCGTGCACGAGGGCGCGACGACGGCCACGACAACCCCCGGCGATGTCGAGGACGAGGTGCAGACGGCGGCCAAGTCGGCCGAGGACCGCAAGGCGGCGGCGGCGCTCGCGAGCCTCGACGCGCGTGACGACGCCGGCGCCGCCGTCGACCGCAGCGCCGTGGACCAGGAGGCCGTCAGCAAGGCCATGAAGAGCCTCGAGGGCGGGGGCGGGGCCGCCGCCGCCGCCGCCGAGAAGAAGAAGAAGGAGGTCAAGAAGGTCAAGGTCGACGCCGCCGACGTCACGTTGCTGGTGGGTCTTCTTTTT
>QJOA01001075.1:0-13352 GCA_004155915.1 Monosporascus sp. CRB-9-2
GTGGTGGTGCGTGAAGGGGGTGGTGCGTGAAGGGGGTGTTTGACTTATAGAGGAACGGCCTTAACGGTTAATTAGTTAGGAGAAGGTACATTTGATCTCTGCCTACAATTTGGAAAAGCTGTGTAACTTTGTCGGGATGTTGAGAGTGTTTTGCCCTTTTATATCCTTGCTCTATATTTCACGCAGTATGCTTCATACTGGTACCACGGCATGTTTCGCCATTGTAGTCCTTGACTGTCTATGACCTATTGCCTGTTTGCCCCCCTCGTACGCGCGATGCATAATTCGCTTTCTGTGCACGTCATCACGTCTTAGCCATCAAACCCGAGAAGGCTATTACACGCGTTAGCAGATTCGGTGTTTATTCAGCCCACCCTTGTGGAGAACGTTGTATACCTGCTTGCGCACCGGCTCGTAAAAACCACCGACATGCGGATTGACATAATGTCAGTTCAGGGGAACCCCTGCACCTATGCTATAATTCGAGTTGGATAACTTTGATAAAATCTAATAATGTCCCACCATAATATAAGGCCTTACATTTTTCCACTTTAGATCCGACAGTTTATAAGCCCTTCGTAACATAATGGTTACAATGTTACAGCCATATTCCGTTATCGCCAAATCTTCGATGCACTAACCCCTATTTTCCGGCGCGCACCTGTCAGACCTTACTGAGGTCTAGGTCTGTTAGCTGCATCGTGGCTTAGCTAGCGTTGCTATTATTGGGATGCGTTGTTCGAAGGCCCGGTCTCGATATCTCTCAGATATAATTGTTTTCTGTGTATATAAGGAGGTTTTATAACCTTTTTTTCTAAATAGGACCTTTTAAAAGGTTAGCCAGATAATATTTCCTTTATTCAGCCATATATGTTTTAGTATGTGATATTAAGGTTTTATAGTTATAAGCCCGGTCCGCATTTTTTTTTTTTTTGCTGTATTTTAATACATTTTTTTATACGTTGTATACGTTGCTTTTAAGGTTATTCGGAATTTTGCCGTTGCTTTTATAATAACTTTGTAATTTATTGGCGCCTTTTATAAAACAATTTTAGTTATTATTTTTATTACTTTAACTTATTTATTTCTTTTATATTATAAATGAAGTTATAGTTCTTTTTCCGTTTATAAATCTTAACGAATTCTCGTTAAAACGTTTTAAAGCGTTCTTTTTTAAAAAGGGAACTTTTAAGAAATATAATACTTTCGAATTTTATATTAACTTTAACGCGGTCGAATTATTACTGTTATTAAAAAGATTTTTTCTTTTTAATTTTAAGAGTTTTAATTTAACCGTTTTTAATAAATTTGACGTAAAATTAAACGCAAATAAAAAGTTTTAAAAGGTAATAAAATTTATAATTAAAAATAAAGTTTTTTCGTTATTTAAGAGAAAACGTTTGCCGAAATTAATACGTTTTTAAATTAACCCGTTTATTTTAATTATTATTAAGCATATTGGAAAAAGGTTATATTTCGAAATAAATTATTAACTTTAAAAAATAAGTTTAAATCTAATAATAACGTTCGGATTTATGAAATTAACGTTCGATATAAAGAAACGTTAAAGATAAATAATATCTAGATAAACGTATAAATTTCCAAGTATTAAAAAACGTATATTAAAGCCGAGAAGTTTTAAATCCTAGCTATTGCCGATTTTTACGGCTATTTCAACTTTTTAAAAGTTATAAACGCCTTTTTATTTGCTTTTATTATTACCTAAACCATTATTATTAAAATAACTATATTTAACGACAAAAACGTTACCGAGTTACCGATAATATAAAAGCTTATAAAATATTTCAGAAGTTATATAAGGTTACGGAAAGCTTAGGATGTTACCGCCGAACAGATATTATAAGGAATATTCGATATTACCTTTAACGGAAAAACTTTTCGTTAAACGGAATTTTTTTAAAATGCTCCGGATATTAATAATAATCGTTATAATTATTTTAACCGATAATATTTTTACGGTATTATTTACATTTTTAAAAAATGCCTTTATATTTATTTAAAAATTAGGCTTAATAATTCGATAAAGGATTTTAAAATTAAAAAGTAAATAGATAAATATATTGCGAATAGTACTAAAAAGTTAAAGAAAGTTATTAAATACGCGAAAAAGAATTCGAAGTTATTAATTCCTTAATTAACCTTTATATTTTTCGTTATAAAACTTTAAGCTAATAACGTTATTACGGGATATAATTTTAAAAAATTTACGTTATTAAATACGTATTTAAATTTCCATATCGGCAACCGGAAAATTAACTTTATTAATTTATACCCTTCCAAAATAGAAAAAAGGCTTTTAACTGGAGGGAAATACCTAGATATCCTGGGCGAAAGGACGTAAAGGATCGTGTTTATCACCCTAGACGGTAAAATTACCTTATTCTTCCTAAAGAATTATTTATATATCCCTAAAATGCATACCAACCTAGCCTCGTATAAGTTATTTTAATAAACCAATATCTATTAGGACTATAAAACCGACGTCGTATATTATAAAAAATCGAAGGCCTTAAGAACGTATATAGCAAAAATTAAATAGATTAAACGCCAGCCCGTTATATATTACGTTAAGGTAATCTCGGAAAATAATAACAGTAATATTATTTTTTAATAGCTTTTGTAATAACTAAAAAGCTTAACGTTATTATTCCGGAGGACGAAAGCAACCTTAAGAATAAAGTTATTTTCGAAAACGAGAACGAAAATTTTGTAACGGATCTTTTAATCGAAAAGTTCCTTTTGTCGAAATTAGCTTAAAAAAAGCTTTACGGAAATAACTTTCGTAATCCTTTAAAGCTTTTAAAGGGAAACGTTACGTTATAATACAGAAAATTTACCTATTTAGGTTTTAGGGCTTTAAAAAAGGTGGTATAAATAATTACCGAAACGAAAATTTAACTACTGTCGAAAATCGATTGTTAAAATTATACCATTATAAAAGTCCGAAAAAAGGTTTTACGGAAATTATAAACTAAAAAACGTAAACCTTTTGTTATAATATATACTAACTTTTTCGAATTTAGTAACGTTTTTAACGGATGTACGAAAACGTTAATTATTACCTGTTTTATTATCGGAACTAGAATTAGTTATATTATAAAACGTAAGAAATACGCGCTTACAGCCTTAATAAACGTAATAATTTTCCTCGAAAGATAGCAATATATTAAGGTCAAAATAATCGTATTAAACGGAAAGATTTTTTTTGAACAAAAGTTCCGTAAATAGCTTTTGGATATAGGGATATCGTATTAAATTTTGCTATTTTATATTAAGAAGCCCGTAGGCGTTTAAAAACGCGCCGGAGGCGTAATTATTACGAAGGTACGTTATTTAATAATTAACAGTAATCTTCTTTTTAACCTATAGCTTAAAGTTATTAAAGCAGCTATATATATTATTAACCGTATATCTACTAAAGCCTTAGGCTGGAGAATACCTATCCAGGTTTTTAACGAATAAATAACTAAAAAAAAATAAGATATTTATTTCCGAAAAAGGTTTAAAGGCAAACGTTACGAACGTTATTCTATTCGGATTAAAAGCTTATACATTTACGAAAGTAATCCGTCGGAAAGCAAAACGCTTAAAAAATATAAATCTTAAAGCGTATATCAGTTACTTATCGAATACGTTACTAATAACGTATATCTGATATGGACTTTTTCGCAATAACGTATTATTACCGTTTGCGATATTACCTGCGACAAGACGAAAAGGTATCGGAACGACCAGTTACAAAAATCGTTGTTCGAAATCGTAAAATTAAACGATTAAATCGACAGCATCCTTATTCCCCCTAAAGTAACAACCTTTTTAGGGAGTTTAAGAGTTATGTTTAATAGTAACCCCTTAAATATAGACGTTATTAGAAAAATGGATAATACGGCAATATAAAATACAATAATATTAGGTTTTTTTATCGAAAAAGAAAAGCTTATATATGATATAATCGTGATAATTACGGACCACTTTGGTTAAAAAGCTAAAAGGGTAAAGGCTGATAAAGATTACGATTCGAACGAAAAATCTCTTAATTTAATTATTAACAATAATTTCGAAAATATTCCCATTTATCTTTAAGAAAAAATAGTCGATTCGGAATACGAGAATCCTTAATAAAATTTACCCATACCGAAACTTACTTTAAACCTTAAAGATATAAGTTATTAATAATCTTACGAAACGTTACCGGATAAGGATTAAAATATATCGTCGAGTTCCTTTTAATTATAATAACCCGATATCAAAATAAATTTTTTAAATTTTTTAATAATTATTAAGTTTAAAATTAAAAATAGACGGAAAATTTTTTTTTTCGGTTAATACGAATTATGAACTGGATTTTAAAAAACGTAATATATATTTAACCGCTTTTAACGTTATTTTTTCGGCCGTAATTAAACCGGAATAACTTTATCGTAAGGATTTCCCTTTTGCGCTTAAAAATTAGTAAAAAGTTATATAATATAAATACTTTAACGAATAAAAGGTAATTACGTAAAAAAAAGAAGATTCAATATATCGGATAAAATAATTAATTAAAATTATTTTTAAAATGTAATCGATAATGTAAGTTTTAACGTTATCTTTTTATTAATATAAATATTTACCTATAAATTTAATAAAAACGGAAAACTTTAAAAATTTAAGATTAAAATTGTTATCCGTAACGATTTTTAATTTTCTGGAAAGTTTAATATTTACGTATTTATATTTATAGGAAAGTTATTTCGTATATTAATAATTATTACAGGCTGATTTAACTTTAAAGTTTATTAATTAAACGTTATTAACGCGTTTTTGCATAATTATATTAATAAGTTAATATACGTACGTTTTTTATAAGGATTTATACGTCCAAGCTTTTATTTAAAGTTTTTAAAAATTTTATACGATTTAAAACGATTACCATTTTTGTGGTAACGAAATTTATTTTTAAGCTTAATAAACCTAGATTTAAAGCCAGTCCCGGATAATCTATATGTTATAATTAACGGCTGATTAACGATATTTTTTTACGTTAACGACATATTTATAATATACAAAACTCGAAATATAATACGCGCAAAAAAATTCCTTGCAAAATTAACGTAACGTTTCCATATCGTCGACCTTGAAAAGCTATAATAATTCTTAAGGATACGGATTATCTATAACCGTCAAGCTAGGAAGTTATAACTTATATAAAACATTTATTAAAAAAATATATATACGATTTAACCTTTTCGAAACTAGGAAACGTTATATTAAAATCCTTAAATAGAAAAACCTGGAAAAATATAAGGATAAAACGTTTGCAGCTTTAAAAAAGGATTATTTTTAAAAAATCGGCAACTTAATATATAATGCTGTTACTATTCGCTCAGATATAACTAAGACTACTTTCTACCTATTACGATATAATAAGAACCCAAGCTTTATTTATTACGAAATATTTATTAAGGCCTTATTTTACGGATATTATATACATTACCTCGTTATATAGTATAGTGGTAACGGCGACTTAATTTTACGATCGTTATTATACGTTAATAACGCATTTTTCGCAAATAATCCTAACCGTAAAAGCTTTTAAAAATTTGTAATATCACTTTTCGGCGATTTTATTATTTGGAAAATTAATAAGCAAAATACAGTTACCACCATAAATACAAAGGCAAAATTATTGGCTCTTTTTCAAACTATTAAAAAGATTATCTTTATATAAAAACTTTTTAAAGCTATAAGCTTAAAGCTAAATAAAAAGCTAATTATCCAGATAAATAACAGGCAAACGATACGGTTCGTTACCGAAAAAACTGTACGATTAATTACGAAACTAAAATACGTTAATATTTATAATTATTGGTTCCATAAAGCTTTCGTTACGAAAAAAATTAACATCAAATAAACGCCTATTACGGTAATGATTACAAATAGTTTTATTAAGTTATTAAATTTTTAAAACGTTATTTTAAAAATTGAAAAAGCTTAAAAAAGTTTCGTTATAACAATTTTGTTACCTTATAATAACGGAAATTATTACCTTGTTTCCTTTATTATTTTCTTTTTATATTTATAAAAACTTTAATTATTAGTTCTTAATAATTAAGGAAATATATTAAACCTTATTAAGGTCTAGGTCTGTTAGCTGTATCGTGGCTTAGCTAACGTTATTACTATTAAGATACGTTATTCGAAGGCCCGGTCTCGATATCTCTTAGATACAGTTGTTTTCTGTGTATATAAGGAGGTCTCACAACCTCTCTTTCTAAACAGGACCTCTTAAAAGGTCAGCCAGATAATATCTCCTTCATTCAGCCATATATGCTTCAGTATGTGATGTCAGGGTCTCATAGCACCTTGAAGCTAGATTAGAACTAGCAATAAGGCATTTGATCGATTCCGACATAAACCACCAAAGTAAAATTTACTAGTAAAAGCCTAAGTACCGGGAAAAGATCGACCTACCGGCGATACCCCCGCGGCACATCTTCAGTACTTCCAGCTTCAAATACCTCTCAGTTGGGGGGTGTATATGTTAGATATCAGGGGTTCTAAGATAGACAGGACGCCACGGAGATTACCTGTGGCGCAGGATGGGGACTGTACCAGCCACATCCATTAGTATAAGCTTTAACCGACGCGGTTAAAAAACTCTATAATTAATAAAATAACCAATGTACACAATTTAAGGTTATATAATATTTAATAATTAAAAGTCTTATTTGCTTAAAAATTAATCGCGTATATAAGCGATATACGTACTTTATTTAAATTATATTTATTTTAACCGATAACGTGCCACACAAGCCAGCGCAACACACAAGCGAGCGTAACACTTTCTGGCACTTCCTAGCAATATACCCAAATAACTCAACCATACCACTTCAAATCAATTTAAATTAATCGAATATTTTTTTGCTAACTATGTTTACAGCTTTTGAACAAATATACGCATTATATTAAGGTTTGTTGCGGACGCCATATTGCTATTCCTTCCTATTAACCTTCCCGCAGCAGACCAACGCTTAACGCGTCCAAGTTAATATTTTCTTTATTTCGTATAACGTAAAATTAACCGATTAGATAATTATTTTCGACCGAATCCTTAACCCAAATACGCGAACATTTCTTGTTCGGCTTTAATACGTTAAAAATATACGTCGGAAAACGTATTATAGGACGCGTTAAAAGCGCGTTGGAAACGCGTTGGGGGGCATGGGGGGTCCGTACGGGGCGTTTCGCGGGGCGTTTCGCAAGGCGTATAGCAGGGCGTATCGGGCTTGATTTCGCAATAATTCGAGACCTACGTAATTATACGATTAAAATAAACGTTTCCTAAAAAGATAAATACTTATTATATAAAATGAATAAGGTTTTTTAGCCAGCAGAAAGATTGTGGCAAAAAATTGCAGTTAATAACTACTAAAATCGATCGGTTACGGTCGGCTTAAAAAAAAAGAATGGTAACCTAACGTCCGTAACAAACCTTGATATAATGCGTACATTTGTTTAAAAGCTATAAATACAGTTAGTAAAGAAGTATTCGATTAATTTAAGTTAATTTGAAGTAATGTGGTTGAGTTATTTGAGTATATTGCTGGGAAGTGCCAGAAAGTGTGGCGCTCGCTTGTGTGTTGCGTTCGCTTGTGTGGCACGTTAATATTAATCCTAATTATTTTTTTTGGTAATATATAATACCTTTAAAAATTAGGTATTTTGGAAAACCTAGTTCCGAAAATCAGCCGATAATTTAAACGTTTAAAAATTTATTAATCTTAAAAGTAACGAAATATAACCTATTAAATTAAAGAAATTACGAATTTAAGATTTTTTTAAAAGAACGTACGTACGGTACCGAAATAAATAATTTAATAAGTCGATTATTATAAAAATCTTTTAATAAAACAAACCCGACAAATCCGTAAATTTACCAAACTGAATTACCAATAAATAAAAATTTTATATCCAAACTTAAAACAAATTTATCTACAAAAATAAAAAATTTTACGATATCCGGAAAAATTAAAATAAAAAATTTTTTATTTATATTATATGGTTAATATTATAAATTATCCAAAAACCCGTTTTATTAAAAGATTAAAACTTTAAAAATTAATACGTAACGTTAGCTATTACCGGGAAGGTATACGAAAACGATTTAATTAACGATATTTAAAATTAATATCGTTAATATTTTAAACTTTTCGCCAAATTATATAAAAAAATAAAAAAATAAAAATAAAAATAAGATAAAACTATAACTAAAAGTTGTAAATATAAAATGCTTAAAATAATAAATTATCGGATCTAGGTTAAAAATTTATTAATAATAATAAATTTTATTTTAAATAATTAAATTTTGAATTTTTAAACAATACGTAAAGGCGATATTATAAATAAAAAACTTTTATATCTAAAAGTTATAATTAATATTCGAAACGAATAAACGATAATATATTTCTATAAAACTTTAAAAAAAAAATATAAACCTATTTTTTTCGACTTTGTATAAAAAAAGTTTCTCGAAATAAAAATTAATTAAAAAATTAATTTAACCAAAAAAGCGACCGAAAATAATTTCCGCCAGTTCCGAAAAAAAAAAGATTTTTAAAATAATAAAAATCGTAAAAAAAAGGTTTACGCGATTATGTTAAACGGAAACGTTGAAAGTTTAATTTAAAAATAAAAAGCGGAAAAGGTTATCGTATTTGCTTACAAATTTATTAACTTTCCAAATACTTTTATGTATTTCTTAAAAAGGTTTTTATTAAGTAAAAATTTTATTTCTAATATAAAATTTAATTAAGTATCAAATAATAAATAATATTATATTAAAAACGAAATTTAACGTTTAAAAAAGAAATAAAAATAAAAGTTCAATAATTAACTTTTTAAAGGGGTAATAAAAAGGATTAAAGTTTATTTTCTTATATAACGTATTTAAAAAAAAAAGGCTTTAATTTATTTACTTATTTTTTAAAAACTTTAATTATTTTTAACTTAAAAATAATTTTTATATTTTTAATGTTATTATACGATTTCTTAACTTTAAATAAGCCTTTTTTAAAGATACCGTTTATATAGGCGATATAGTGGTATTTATCTTAAGGTACGGGAAAATCGATATCAGGATTAATAAATTAATTAATTTATTAATTATGTAATTATACGACGTAATTAATTACGAAAATTTTATATATAATTTAATATCCTTACGTCTATTTCGAAAAAAAAGGGATTAATAAAATAATAAATTTTTAATAATTATTTACGTTAAAAAAATAATATTATTTTTTGTTACTTAAAAAATATCTGGGACCAGTATATAATCGAAAATATCCTAATAAATATCTTTAAAACGTTATTCGGAATCCCCCGTAATGAATTTAATTTCTAGACCGAAAAACTTTCGAGCATTAATTTAATAAAATTTTAATATTTGCGGTTAAAATATTTAGGTTTAAAGGTTTTAAATTATTTTACCGATTATTTTAAAGGGGTATAAATTAAGGAATTAATAATTATAAATTATAACGTTTACGAATATTTAAAAACGAAAAAGTAAAATAAACGAAAATTTTAAGTTAAGTTATTAAAAATAAAATAAAGATTTATAATTAATTTTCTTAATTACGAAAAGATTTTCGAAGAATATAAGAATTTTATATTACTTATTAATCGTTATTCCGAATATACGTTTAATTTTTATTTTAAGAACAAAAAAGATAAAATCTTCGTGAAAATATTTTAATATTTTTTAGGGATAATAACTTACCAAAATTAAATATTATTTTAGGTTTTCGAATACGATAATAAAATTATTAAAAAATTAAAATTTTAATTTTTTTTAAAAATAAGAAATATATACCATATAAACTTTATCCGTTATATATATAATTACCAAACGATACCGCAAAACGTTTAAAAAGTATAAAAAAAAATTATTAATTCTTTTATAAATAAGAATTTATAAAATAATGGTATATTTATATAACCGAACCCTAAAACATTTTCTTTTTTAGTAATTATTATATAAAAATTTTTATACTTATTTTTAGTTTAAAAATAATTTAATAATTAAAAACCGTAAATTATATTAAATATACCTTAAAATTTATAATTATAAAATATTTATTATATTTGCAAATATAATCCTTAAAAACAACCGATTATAAAAGTTAAATTTTAAAATATAAATAAAATATTTTATTAAATATAATTTAATAAATATTTACCGGATATAAAATTTATTAATTAATAAGGTTTATATTATACGGAATATTATTATTCAAGAAAAAATTTCTTTTATCGAAAATTTCGAAAATTTATAAAATAACATATTATATATTACCAAGAAAGATTTAGCCATTTTATTATAAAATCTTTAAATATATATATCTATTTAAATTTTTAATTTATTAAACTAAAAAAAAAATAATAATAATAAATATATAAATTTTTTTTATAAAAAAACTTAACGGATTTTTAAAAAAAAAAATATTAAAATGGGAACGAAAAAACGTTAAGCAAATACGGCCTTTAAATATAAAATGTTTTAAATACGGTATATAATAATAAAATTAATTATTTTTATATTATAATTATTTTCGAACCTTTTTTAACCTTAAATTTTCTTTTTTTATTTATAATAATATTAATAATTATTATTATTAAAAAATTTACGAAACGTTAAAAAAATATCGATCGTTTAATTTAACCGAATAATAATAAACTTAATCGTTACCGGCAACAAAATAAAATAACGATTTTAAGTAAAATATTTCCGTTATTAATTTCGGCCGAAAAAAGTTTTCGGGTTATAAAATAACGCCGGGTAAATTAAAAAATAAAGTTTAACGTAAACAAAAAAGCTATTTTAATCGGTTTGTTAAATAATAAATAAATAATTAAAAAGAAATTTGCGAAATTTTTTAATAAATTTATTATATATTTTAATAATAAAAAGTTTAGCGGAAAAAATAATTTAAACTTAAAAAAAGCAAATAAAATATACCGGCGAAACTTGTTATTACCATTTAAAAGGTACGAAAACTTAAAATCTTATGTTATAAAAAAGGTTTTTTTTAAAATAAAACGTATTTATTTATAAAGTTATTTAAAAATAATTACGTAATTTAAAATTAACAAAAATAAGGTTAAAAATTATTAATTATTAAATTATATATAAATATACGTATATAAACTTAATAAATACGAATAATTTCAAAAATATAAAACCCGCTTTATAATACGAAATAATTAATAAATTAAATCCGTATTTAAAAATATATATATATTAACTTTAATAAAAAGATTTTTTAAAATATTTATGGTAATAATTATTTCTTTCGATTTAAAGTTTATTTAATACGATATAATAAACGTTTTCGTTAACGTTAAAATATTATACGATATATTTATAAAAATATCTTTAAAATATAAAAAACGAAAAAAGATTTTATATTTATAAAAAGTTTTATATAAATTTCGAAAAATATTTTTATTATAACAAAAAAAAATATTATTACGACAAAAATAGAATTATTATTCTTTACTTAAATTATAAAAAAAATTATATTCGTTTTATAATTAATTAAAAAATTTAAAATATAATTAAATAATTTTAAAATAAATTTATAATCCGATAATTAATAAATTATACGTTTTATTAACGTTAATATTATTTAATTATAAATAAAACTTAAATACGTTAATATATATAATTATTAATTTTAATAAATAATTATTTAAAACTAAATTAAAATAAATTATATTTTTATAAACGATATATTAACGGATAAATTAATTAAGGTTTTTCCCGGTAAAAAGATTTAAAAAATAAATTTTATTAATAAATATAAAAAAAAATTAAAATTAAAAAGTTACGAAAATTATAATAAAAGGATTTTAACGAAATAAAGGATTAATACTATAAAGGAAAATTAATCGGATAGATCTTAATACCCAGAATCCCATAATAGGTTAGCCAGCTTCGAAAAAAGCAATCTAAGGGGGTATATTAAATATCAGGGGTCCTAAGATAGACAGGACGCCACGGAGATTACCTGTGGCGCAGGATGGGGACTACACCAGCCACATCCACTAGTATAAGCCCTGACCGACGCGGTCAAAGGACTCCATGATCAATAGAACAACCAATGCACACAATCCAAGGTTACGCAGTGTCTAACAGTATAAGATCTAATAGTGTCCCGCCATAATGCGGGGCCTCACACTCTTCCACTTTAGATCCGGCAGTTATAGAAACGGGAATAACCCCAGATCTAGTAGACGGTTTCCAGATTCTGGTTGTTATCCTAGATTTTTTATGACCAAGTCAAGGACACACCCCCCCTTGGCGGTAGTGTAGCTAGGGTGTGGTGAGGTGGTACGTACCCACTGGGTACTGTATTTAGCGGAAACGCAGGGGCGTTGGCCCAGGAAAACCTAGAAGAGAACAATATCAATGCCAACATCACAATATTCCCCTCAATCACTGGTGGCGAGAGGGGGACAACGAATTCGACCACGGCGGTCAAGATGGCCATTCTAATACATTCACACATATAGTCCACGTCCAAGTCTGTTGGTCAAATACATCGACTCTACGAGCAATTGTCTAGTTCTCTCGCTACGGAACGTCCCCTATGGGTCAAGCCAACGCAACTACACGGCATACAAGGCTGCGGGCTACGACGGCTGGACAGGCACGTATGTGATGGACGCACATTGGTTGGTAGCGGGAATAGAAGGAGTAGACTGCGGAGGACAGAATTGATGGAAATGATAGTATTTCGATGGCAAAGATGGACACGATGTCTCGAGCCCGGTCTCGACGTGGTGGGTGAGAGAGAGGCCGACAGGTGGGGTGGTACGTACCCACTGGGTATTTAGCTGAAAACACAGGGGCGTTGGCCCAAGAAAGCCTAGACGAGAACATCAATACCAACATCGCAATATCCCCCCAATCAGGTCCCCTATCTCCATCTCGATATATTATCAATTATTTTATAACTAACGCGGCACAGCATCCGGCGATCCGCCAGACCACCACAAATGTCCCAGGCAGACGTAGCTAGATTCGAGGCAATCAGCGACGGTACCAATTGCATCCTCTTCAAAGATTCGTTCAGATACCTTGTGAACTTATGGACCAGCTCGGATCCCTGGCCGAGCAACCCGAGAACAGCTCCTGGAGCGGGAAGCAGAGACGTCGGTCAGGGCCCCGTAGGAAAACAGGTGAGTGAAACCATGCAGGGAACAGGTTCTTCTTTTTTTTTGGGGGGGGGGGGGGGGGGGGGGGGGGGGGGGGGGGGGGGGGGGGGGGGGGGGGGGGGGGGGGG
>QJOA01001076.1:0-13244 GCA_004155915.1 Monosporascus sp. CRB-9-2
AACTTTATATCCCGTTTTGCTATAATTAAAATATGTACTAACTTTTTAATAAACCTTTTTTTTAACCTTTAACAAAAACTTGCCGGTATTACCTAAAATTTTCGATTTGCCGGAATTATTATTTAAACGAAATTTTTTATTTTTATTTTTCGATTTATTAAAATTATATAATTAAGGTTTATATTTTTATTAATACTTTTTATAAATAAATAAATTATTATAAATAATTATAACGACATAATTATAAAACTTTTCGTAAATAACGTTAAAATTATAATTATTTTTAAAAAAACGTAAATTAAAATTTAAAAAAATATATTTTTATAAAACTTGCTTTTATTTATTTTCGGTAATTTTAACTTTTTAAATAAAAACGTTAAATTTAAAAATAAAATCGTAAATATTTTAATTTTTACCGGGTTTAAAAATAAAAATACGGAAAGTTTTTTTAATAACGAAAATTTAATTTACGTCGTAATATAATAACTTTAATACCTAAATTATTTCGGTTACGTAAAAAAAAAGTTACGTAATTAATCGATAATAAATTTTAATTATTTATTTAAATTTTTTTTAAAAAAGCTTATTAAATAAATTATATAAATTTTTTTATTTCGAAAAATTAATTTATTTATTTTAAACTTATTTATAACTTTACGGCCCTAAATATTAAATTTAATTTTATTACCGTTAAACTTAATTAAATTATTAACGTAAACTTTTTTTTTTCGGTTATAATTAAAATTTGCGTTATTAATTTTCGCAAATCTACGGAAAATAAATTATGTTACTATATTAATAAAGCAAAACGTATTGGTATTACCGAAAACGTTATTAATTATATTTTCTCGGCGAAAGCGGTTGGCGTTATTGGAAAAAGTAAAAAAATAATAGCTTTATTTGGCCTAAAAGTAAGCGACTTTGTTACGGAATCTTTAAAGTTTTCCTTAAATATTCTGGTTATTATTAGTTATTTCGTTAATTAGTTATTTATCGGGGTTAGTTTTTGAATAATTATAGTCTAGGTTTTAATAATCTTGGTTTTGATTTAATAAACCTTTTATTTTTACGGATTCGGTTTTATTTTACGGTACGTTATTTTCCGCATTTTAGTTTAGATTTTAGGAAAATATTTCGTTTTTTATATTTTTAATTTTACCTTTAATTAATTTAAATTGTTTTAAACGTCGATTAATTAATAAATAATTTTTCTTAATAAATATTTAATTTTAATACTGGTTAATCTGGATTTTGGTTTTAAGTTTGGTTTAAAACGCGTTATTTTTCGTTATTACGTATCGACGTAAAAAAAATATAATATTTTATTTATTAATTATTAGGCTAGCGAAAAAGGAAATAAGTTTAAAATAATGTTACGGCTAACGAAATATAACATAATAATTAATTTATTAACGTTATAAACGAAAATTTTAAGTTAAAAAAAAAAAAGAAAAAAAAGTAAAGTTGCGAAATATGCAAAAATTTACAAATATCCCCATTTTATATATAGCTGGTGGCTAGTTTGTATAGCAGTTATTAATCCTATATAACGGTTACCAACCTTACGGTTTGATTTTAATAACGGCTGCCGTTATATAAAGTACCGAAATAAAAAAAAAAATTTAAACGTTTAGAACGAAAATAAAAATAATTAAAAGCCGAAATAATTATAACCGTATAAATTATTTTTCTTATTAATTAGTTTAATATGAAAAGGATAAATTAAATACCGTTAAATAACGTAAATTTTAATTTTAATCTTAATAGTTTTAACGTTATTAATAAAAATTCTTTAAAAAACGTTAAACGTTTGTAAGGCCTTTTATAAATTTTTAAATATTTTCGGAATTTAGGTAATCTTTTTATTTAATTAAATATTAAATAAATCCGTTTTATTTCCGTATATTTAATAATTTTTTTTTTCGTAAACCGATACGTTTTTTATAACTTTTTCCTTTTATTTTATATTAATTTTAATCGTATTTATTATTAATTCGAATAAAAAAATATAAAAAAATTAAATAAAGCTTAATTTTCGGTAATAATTTTAATTGGTAAATACTTTTTAAAATATTTTTTAATAATTTTATATAAATTAATATATTTAAAATCGAGTTTTTTAATAAATTGCTTAATTAAAATATTTTTAGTAATTAAATAAATTATTTCCCTTTTTGTAAAGGTTAATTTTTTTAACTTTTTTTAATTTTAATATTTATCTTTTTAATTACGTACGAATTTAAATTATATTTTTATTTCGGTATATAATTATTTTAATTTTTTTAATATTATAATTGCTTTAACGTTAATTAATTTTTCGTATAAATTTTTATAAATTTTTAATATAAAACTAAAATTAATAATTAATAACGTTATTTTAATATTTTTATAATAACTAATAATATAAGTTAATTATATAATTAATAACTTTTTAATTTAATTATTTTATTTATAAATAATATAATATTATAAATATACTTTTAACGTTTAATTAATTTTTTCGTTTATCGGTTTATTTACGGTTTAAATAAATTAAATAATTTATAATTTAATTTAAATTAAATTATTAAGCATTTTTAAAATTTTAAAATAAAAGTTATATTTTTATTTAATATAATTTCCGTAAAAAGTTTATAAATATTTAGAATATATTTAAAGAAAATATAAGAAAATTATTTTATATCGGTATTTTTGTTATAAAATAAAAAATAAAAATATTTAATAAATCGATTAACGATTATAAAAATATTATTATAATTTATTTTTATAATTAAATCTTTTAATATTAAAAATTTAATAATAAAGTTATATATAATTAAATTTTATAATCGTTTAATAATTAATAATAATTATAATTTTCCGTAAGGATTATATTATCGTATTTTTACCTTGGCATAAATATTGTATTATAATATTATTTTTTATACGGTTAACTTTATTTTAAAAAAATAATATATCCGTTATAAACGTTTTAGGGTTTTATAAATCCTAAGGTATTTTTATAATTAATGTTTATATATATTTCGTATTAAGTTTTTTTAAAGTTTTTTTAATATTTAAATTTTATTTATTCGTTATTTTTCGAGTAAATTATTACCGTATTATTATATACGTTAATATATATTAATTAAACTTTTTTTTATGGTAATAATTTATTATTATTATAAATATTTTTTAATTATTATATCGAAAATTATTTATTATACCTTAATTTTAAGTTTTTTTAAGTTAAAATATTTATTAAGTATATTTACTTTATTATTTTTTAATTTTTTGCGATATATAATAACGTAATCGAATTTAAAAAGATATTTTACGTAACGTAATTATTTTCCGATTAATTTTCGTGTTATAAAAAAGTATATAATATTTTTGTAATCCGTACAGATTTTGATTTAATATATATTACTTTTAAAATAATATTTAACTTTTTTAAAAGCGTTAATAATAATTAAAATTTTTTTATTATATATAAGGTAATTTAATTCGGCTTTATGTAACTTATAAAAATAAAAGGCGATAAAATAAAAGTTTTTTTAATTATTTCGATATTTAATTATTGTTTTTAAGGTATAATCCAAAACCTTAGTTTTTAATTTAATTTGTCGTTTTAAGTTATATATAATTAGTATTAATTTATTAATTAAGGCGTTTTTAATTTGTTAAAAAGCTTTTTATTTTTTTTAATATTTATTCGAATTATTTTTTTAATAAGTTTTATTAATAATATAATTATTTTGTTAAAGTTACGTATAAATTTTTTATAATAATTAACGAATTTAAAAAATGTTTATATTTTTTAACGTTAATCGTTATATTTATTTTTAATTGCTTAAAACTTTTTAAGGTTTATTTTGAAATATTTAAAAATAATAATATATTTTAGTTATTTTATTTTTTATATATAAAAGGTATTTTTTTCGGCGTTAATTAAAAGGTTAATAGTTTATAACGTTTATAAAATTTTATAAATATATTTTATATATATATTTTTTTAGTTTTCGAATAAATTAAGATATTATTAAAATAATATATAACGGAAATATTTAAATATTTTTATAATACGTAATTAATAATTCGTTAAGAAGTTGCCGGTACGTTTATAAGTTTAAAAAATATAATAAAGTATTCGAAAAGTTCGTATTTAGTTTTAAAAGTTATTTTTTATTTGTTATTTAACCTGATTCGTATTTAGTTATATTTTTTCTTTAAATTTAAAAATATAAATTATTAAGTTCCGTATAAATATTTTTTTATTTTGGTAATTAATAATAATAAGGTTTTATTTTTAAAAGTAATATTATTAAGTTATTTATAATCGATAATAAATTATAATTTTTAATTTCTTTTTTGGTACGAAAAATATTAGGTATTTTATTAATAATTTAAAATGTTATATATAACTTTTTTTAATTTATTTTTATCGTAATTATATAATATTTTTAATTTTATTTGGTTTAAATTATAAATAATTTAAAAAGTAATTATTTTATTATTTTTAAAAGATTTTTTATAATTTTATTTGTTATAAGTTAGCAGTTTTATTTTAAGTTTTTTTTGGAATCATTGTTTATATTTATAATATTTGGATGGTATTTTAGTTATTTATTCCGGTAATTTTTTAAGTTTTAATAATAGGTTATTATTTATTTATCGAAATTATGTTTTAAGGTTTGTAATAATATGCTGTATTTTTTTGGTATATTTTTTATTTATTATATATTTTGTTTTTTTAGGTAATAAGGTTTTTGTTATATTTTTATATTTATATTTGTTAATTTTATTAAGTAAATGTTAAAATTTTACGTTATTTTACGTATCGGTAAAAAATAAACCAAAATTTATTTGGTTAATTTTTTAATCGATAATTGAATTATATTGCTTTAAATATAATAGTTCGAAAATTATATCGTAATTTTTTATTAAAATAATATTAAAATTAATAATTAACTTTTTTTTTTAATAAAAGTTTTAAGATAATTAATTTTGCGTTTAATTTATCCGTTATTATAATTAAATATTAAATTTTCGGTATTTTTGATTCCGTAAAAATTTTTTTTATTTTGTTATAATAATTATAATTTATTTATTACTTTAAAGATAATATAATTTTTTTATATAATTTTATAGTTTATTATTATAATATATTATTTTTTTAAATTTATATTTATATTATAAAAAAAAAGATTTACCGTTTTTATTACGTATAAAATTTTTTTAAGGTATTATTATTTATTTTTATTTTTTTTGTTAATTTAAGGCTTTTTTATATCTAGCGTTAGTTTTTTAAGTTATTTTCGAATTTTATAATCCGTTTTAAAAGTTGTTCGTTTAGTTTTTATAGTTATTATAGGTATTTGTTTTATCGGCGTAATATAACTTCCAAATAGATAATTTGCTTTTAAAAGGCCTTTTTAATAATATATTTTAATTTTAAGATTTCGTTTCCGTAAAAAAAAAATGATTAAATTTTTTTAAAAGGTATGTTGCTTTATTAAGTTTTTGGTAAATGTTAATTGGAATTATAAATCCGTAATTATTTTTTGGTAATATTTTTTTATTATTTTTTAAAATTATTTTTTTTAAGTTTAATAATTATATTAATCGTAATAATAAAAAGGGTTTTTTATAAAGTAACTTTTTTTTTTTAGGTAACTTTTAAATGTTATTAATTAATCGATTTTATTTTGGATTATTATTTTTTATAGATATCGGTATTATTTTTAATTTTTCGGGTCGTCGTTTATTTAATTATTAAAATTAAAACTTTATTGTTATATTTATATAATTCGTTATACGATATATTTTTTATAATTTTCGTATATTTCGTATTAATATCGTTTATAATTAACGGCGTAAAATTTTCCGTATTAATCGGACTTTTTTAAATATAAATTTTTGTTTTATTTTTAATATTTTTTCGTTTAAACGTTAAATATTATTTAAATTTTTTTTATCGTCGGTATAATTAAAAAGGTAAATTATATTTTTTAAGTTTTTTTTATCCTTTATATTTTTAAAATTATTTTATAAGGATTAGTTTAATAAAAGTAATTTTTTTAATTATTATTTAAAATAACTTTTTAATTTTTTTTAATTTTTATTTTATTTTTAATAAAAGGTTATAATTATTTCGGATACGAATTATATTAATCGTTTTTTTATTATTAATTTCTTTTTAATATTAATTTTCGGAAGTTAAAATTTATTATTACGGTTATTTTTGGTTTTTATATTACCGTTTAATATATTCCTGTTTTCCGTAATTATAATAAATAACTAAATCCGTTTTAAATTAAATAATTTTTAATTTTATAAATTTTGGATAAATTTTGTAAAAAATTAAAAACAAATTACGTTTTTTTTTTTTGGTTGGCTTTAAGGTAATCCGGTTTCGGAATAAAGTATTTTTTTTTTCTTATCGTTTTTTAAATTATTGGTTATTAATTTTTACGGTTTCGGCGATATATTTATTAAGGCTTATGGTCCGGTTTTTTTTTAATAAGTTTGTTTTTGATATTTTTTTTTAATTTTTTATAAAATCTATTAACTTTGGTATTATTTTTATCGTTTCCGTATCCGGCCTTGGTAGTTAGGCTTTTAAATACCACGGTATATTTAAACGTTAATCTTTTTTATTATAATTAAAAAAATTTCTGGGTAATATTATCTGCGGTATTGGTCGATATGGTAATAATATTACATATTATTTAAAGTTTAACGGTAATATTAAATAAAAACTTATAATATATATTTGGAGTTACCTTATTTCGGCTATATTTTATTTTCCTAAGTACCTTAATAACTGTTAACTTTTTAATATTCTGTATATTACCTACCTATGTTACCTTAATTCCTGTACCTAATTAATATATTTAATTTTGTAAATATTTTATAACGTTTTTAATTAATATTAATATAGCGATAATATAATTATTATACTTTAATAATATAGGAAATACAACGTATAATAATAATATATAAAAAAAATATCTTTTAAAGCTGCCAAAAAAAATCCGCCTTTAAGGCCTTGGTTATTGCCTAGGCCGTTTTTAGGGGGTAACGGAAGGTATATCATGATATATTTAGTAATAAAAAGGCGTTTTTATAAAAGGAAGACCGTAAATAAGCAAGTAGGGCTGTATTATTATTATTATATTATTGTTATAACCCGGTACGTATTTAGTTATAAATAATTAAGATAAGAAAAAGCGATGTTAAAAATTATCGATTTGATTAAATATTATACTTAAAACTTTAATTTTTTAGTATTAAGTAATATAGATAAGTTTTATATAATTTATAAGGAAATAAGTAATTATTAAGGATAATAGGAAAAATAAAATATAGCCGAAATAAGGTAGCTTAACGGTTATAAGTTTAATTAATTAATAAACCTAATTATACGGTTTATATTAAAAGTAATATTATAAAAATTTAAATAATAAAATAATAATTATATTTAATAATAATAAATAACCGTAAATAATTTAAGTAATTAATTATTATTATAAATTAATATTATTTTAATTATAAAAAGAAAATATATATATATATATTTAAATTAATTCGATTTATTTATAATAATTAAATTTCGTTAAGCCGTCGAATCCGTCGAATTATTTTCCTTATTCGATTAATTCGAAACGCCAAGTTTTATTTTTTTTATTAAACTTATCGAGCCGGTTACGTAAATTAAAACCTTTTATCGGAAATATTTATATATTTTCCGACCGTTTAATAATAGGCCAAGTTCTTATATTATAATAAAAAGGTTATTCCATTTCCTTTATAATCCGATAAACTTTAAAATAACGCGGTATTAGCCGGATTATAGTAAACCTTTATAATTATATAAAACGGAAAATATTTATAATTTTAATATTTTACTATTATTATTTAAATAATTACTATATATATTTTATTCGGAATTATAACCGTTATTTTAAAAGCAAAAAAAGTAATTAATAAAAATTAAATTGTTATTATTTTTAATAAAATAAAAAAAGCAATCCGGGTTTATAATCCTAAATATATTTAATTTATTACCGAAGTTAAAATATTAATCGGTAATAAGAAAAAAAGATTATTAAGTTAATATTTTATATATCCGATCGGAAAAAATTATTATACTTTTTAATATTTATTTATTCGAAAAGTATATTAAGTTATTTTTATAAAAATATCGAAAAGCTTAAAAAAATTTAGTTTTTAATAACGCGTTTATACGTATAACGATCGCTAATATATTACCTTAAAATATATTTTAAATTTACGATTTATAAATTACTTACGCCTTTTATTTTATTATTTATAATTTAAAATAATAAAATAAATTTATTTTATATAAAAAAATCGTTATATTAAATAAAAAAAAATAATAATTAAAAGGTATTTTAAATTTAAATTAAAAACGTATAATATTTTAAAATTTATAAAATTATTACTTAATAAGTTTTTATTCCCGTTTAACGACGACGGTAAAAAATTAAATATTAATAAAATTTTAAATTTTAAAAAATAATTAATAATTAAGTTTAATTTTTTTTAATTAACAAAAAAAAAACTTTAAAAAGTTGATTTTATAAATTACCGGAATTTCGATATTTTTTTTATAATTTATTTGTTCTAAAAATATATTACCGATATAACTTTTTAAATTTATTTTTAAATCGAAATATAAGCCTTAATAAGCCGTTAATAATTAATAAATATAAATAATAATAAAAAGCCGATATAATATATCGTATAAATAGGTAGAAAATATTTATAAAATAATAATATAATAATTAAAACCATATTTTTCTTAAAGTTAACTTAATTAGCTTAAATATAAAACCTTAATCGTTAAATAAAAAAAGAAAAATAAGGTATAAAAAAAAAAAATTTAAATAATATAAAAATTTGGCTAAACGTAAAAAATGAAATTTTAAATTAAAAAAACTGGAAAATAAATTTGCATAAGTAATAATTAAATTAATTATTAAGTTTTATATATGTTTTATAAAGTTGGAAATTAATTACGTTAAATTTCTATATAATTATTTCGTAAAATAAATTAAAAATAATTTTATTTTAAAAAAAATATTAAAATAAAGTAAAATATAAAATCGAATATATAACCTAATTAATCGGTTAATTAATATTTATTATGTATTTTTAACGGTTTTTTTCGCCGGGCGTAACCCCGAGATATTTATTATTATTTATTATTTATAATTTTATTTTTGAACTGGTTTTAATATTAAAATATAATTTACGTTATTTTTATTATTTTTTAAACCCTAGGTTTATTTATAATACGTTTTTCGATTATATATTAATTAGGATCGAATTTTTCCGTTTTAATTTATTATTAGCCTTATATAACAATTACCAGCCTTATAATTTAATCTTAATAACTGCCGTTATATTACCCCCTTTTAGAAATTTGTATACGATTAAAATAAATATATAAATCTTTATTAATTATAAATACCGTTTTTTTATTAATCCGATTTTTGTTTTTGCGGCCTTATTATTATCGGTATAATTTTCGTTAATTTTGTTAATAGCCGTTATAAGTATTTTTTTTTTAATTAACCAATAATTTAAGTATTTTAAAATATTTTATATAAAACCGTTTTATTACAATTAAAACGTTTTTAAAGTTAATTACGGAATATTATATTTTATCGGAATCGTAAGTTTTTTATTTAATTTAATATTATAACTTTTTATAACGTCCGTTAAATTTTAATTATTTAATTTAATTTAATTTAATTTTTAATTTTTCGTTAATTTTTTTAAATAATAATAATATTTAAATTTATTAAAATAACGGGTTATCGTCGGTTTTGCGTAACCGAATAATGTAAAATAAATTAATTATTTTATAATTCGGTAATAAATCGAAAACGAACTTATATCCGCGTTTTTTTAAAATTTTTGTAAAATTTTATTTATTATAAATTTAAACGAATAATCGGTATTTATGTTACAAAGTTTTTTTTACGAAAAAAAATTTTATCGCCGATGTTAAAATTTATTAAATAACGTTTTTTTATTAATTTATATTTTTTAACGATTTTATATTTTTAACGTAATTTTTTAAAACGTTTAAACGTTTTTAATTTATTTTATAATTATTAATATTTATTAAATTAAATTAATTATTATTTTTATTATATTTAACTTAACGAAAATAAAATTTAAATATTTTTATTTAATATAATTTTTAATAAAATAATATTAATTAATAAATATTATTATAAATTATAGGTAAAATTTAATACCGATATATATATTTTTTAATTATTTTAATATTTATCGATATAAAAACGTAAATATTAATTTTATTTTTAGTTTATAAATTTAATAACTTTTTAATTTTATAAATATAAAATATTTACGTAATAATATTTTATGTCGGTAAATTCTTTTAATTTAAGTAAATATTAAAAAACGAATTATTTTACGTTATTATTAATTTAAATAACGGATATTTTAAAAAACGATATAAATATTAATAATATCGGTTAATTAAAATTTCGATAATATTAATTTTTTTATTTAATAAGGGTAATATAATTTTATTAAGCTTATTAATAAATATATATATATAATTAAAATTATAAAGGTTTTTTCGTATATTTTTTTCCGTTAATAATAACGTAATTTTAAATATTATTTAAAATTAAAAAAAAATAAAAGAATTTTGGGGTTTTATTTCGAAATATTTTATTTTAATAATAATTGTAATAATTCCGGATATAATATCGAATATTTTATTTAAACCGGGATTAAATATATTTTTATATTAATATTTTAATTATTTTATTTTAATTAAAAACGCGAATTTTTTAATTATGTAAATTTTATGGATAAATATAATACGAAAAGAAATACGGCCGTTAAATTTTTTTTCGGGTATTATTAATTTATTATTTTTTTATTTAAATTTTACGTTTTGTTTTTGTAACGGATTAAATTAATTAAGTTAATATTTTGCGGAATATTTTCGATTTATATTATAATCGATATTTCGTTAATAATAACGATAAAAAAGTTTAATTATTTTGGCGGAATTAAAGCTTATATCTTTTTTTTCGGCTTTTAATTATAAATAAATCGATTATTTTCCGTAATAAAATATTTACGGCAATATTCTTTTATTAAGTTAATATTAAAAAATAATATCGAAATTAAAAAAAAAGTTAATTTATCGGATTTAATACTTAAAAAATGCGTTTATTTATAAAATATAATAAGGTTTAATAATCGGTTATAATAAGAAACTTTTATTTTTAAAGTTCCGATTTTTAATGTTTAAAAATTTAAATTATAATAAATAATTTTCGGTTTTAAATAAAATACGTTTTTTTTATTAAGGTTATAATTTTCGAAAAATATTTTATGAATTTTTATTCGTTATTTTTTTTTTATTAAATAATATTTTTAATTACGTTATAAAATACGTTTATTTTTATTTTAATCGGTTAATTAAGTTAAAAAGAAAAAAAAATTAAAGTTTTATAAACGAACCGTTTTATTTTTTTAAAAGTTCGTTTTTATTCGAATTTTATTACGAAAAAAATATCTTTTTTGATAAACGGTTTAATAATTCGGTTACGTTATTTTTATAATAATAAAATATTCGTACGTAATTATAAAATTTTATAAATAAACGGATTATAATATAATTATTAAAATTTTTAAATTTTTATTTTTAAATTATTTTAATTTTAACTAGGTTAATAAATATATTTACGCTTATTTTTATAATATTATTAAAATAATACCTTTTTTTAATATTAAACCGGAAAAATTTTAATTTTTTTTCAAAAATTAATTTTATATAATTAAAAAATATTTTTTTGGTATTATTTTAATATTTTTTTTAAAGCTTAAATAAATTAATATATTATCGGTATAAACGTTTACGTAATAATCAAAAAATTTATATAATTAAGCATTAATAAATGATTATTATTACATAAAGTTTATTTAAAATTTAACGAAAAATATTTTTATTAAAACGTTTTTTAACGGGTTTTAAATATAATTAAATATCCCGATTTAGTAATAATATAAAATTTATAAAACGTTTAATATTTTAATAATTAAATATAATATTATTATATAAAAGGATTAAAATAAAATAACTTTTTAAATATTAATTTTTTTTAACGGTAATTAATATAAAATCGGCGTTTTAACGAATATGGTTTTAAGGTAAACAGAATTAAGGTAATATTTTTTCGTATATATAATTCGATAAAGTTTATTTTTAATAAAACTTATTTTAACGGAAAATATTAAATAGGCGTCCGGTAAATTAAAAGTTTAAAAGCAGGTATCGGCCGGTTAAGTTCTAAAATTATGTTATAATTAGGTCGAAAATTTAAGAAAATGTTAGATTTTTTTTTTTGCAAAAAGATTTTTTAACTAAGCAAAATATTTTAATAAAGATTTCGGAATTTGTTTTATATGTTTTAAATCTTTATTCTCGAAAAAAGGGATTTTTTAGTTATTATATATTTTGTTCTTTATAAAGCGGTTAATGTTATAATATTCAATTTTTTATCTTATTAAAAAAAGATTTTTTAAGGTAACGGAAATTTATTTTATTATTTCGTATAAGGATTAATTTTTAACTTGTTTGTTAACGCAACGATAATTATATTATTTTTAACGGTTTTATAATAAAAATAACTAGCTTAATATTATATATATTTAGAATTTTTTTTTGTGTAATATATCCGATAAATTAATAAGTACGAGTATTAAACTAAAAATATTATCGAGTTTTTTTTATAAAGGTTAAAAAATTTAATATTATTTATCGGCCTTTTTTATAATATAATTATGACGGTTAACTCTTTTTAAACTTTAAGGTTAATATGTCCGTTTAATAGATATCGGGTTAAAAGTTTAATCGCCTGTAAGAATTTGGCCAAAATTAGGAAATTATCGGACTAAATAATACTTTTATTTTTATAATTTAATAATAAGCTATATTTTTTCATCCAGTTAAAATTAATAAAAATACTATATTCGGTATTTATAATTTAAAAGATTTAATCGGGAAAATATCGTTTTTTAATTTTGAATATTATAATTATTTAAGTTTTTATTTAATTTAGGGGTTATTTCCAATAATCCTATAATTAAATTAAATTTTCTTTTCCGGATAATATAAATTTATAATCTCTTTTTTTTTTTTTTTTTTTTTTTTTTTTTTTTTTTTTTTTTTTTAAAAAAAA